>JAOWBH010089646.1:0-14461 GCA_028566215.1 Silene coronaria | reverse complement strand
ACAGGCTCACAGTAGAAGAATGTCATTTAGCAAAGCTCCCGTGAAAAACTGCAATCCATGTGTGGGGCTAGTTTGTTTGACAATTTTGTTATGCTGATGGAGCGTTGTAGGATGAGAAATCACAGGGTTTTTACTTTTTAGGGCAAGAATCTTGTCAACAAAGTGAATCTATTTTCTAAGGATGCTGTGTAAATGGAATTAATTGCCACTTCTCTTCTGAGGCTACTGTATGCTTGAACTTAAGTGGTACGTTTTAGATAGCGTTCTTAATAGAATATGCAAATATTCTAGTATAATTGATAATGTATAATTGTATTGCCTAATTTGTAGGAGAGTAGGTTACACAAACTATTGTATATATATGTTTGTTACTATTGAATAGAATTCAAGGGATTACAATCTTTTATGGTATCAGAGCAGAGCCCTAACCCTCACTAATACTCAAGCCCGTCTTTCTTCTCCTTCAACCTCTTATCATGGCACCTTCTTCCTCCTCTGACAACACATTCGACAAGACTTCCTTCGACCCAGCCTTTGGCGTCAACTCCATCAAAAACCATGTTACCCTTGTGCTGGAACTAGAGAACGTTCAGTATGACGTTTGGGCTGAACTTTTCCTTAAAGGTCTACCATCACCTCGTTGATCCCTCCAAAGACGACCCTTCGCGTCCTGTAGTCGACCAAAACCTGTGGCATCGGCTCGACGCCATCGTCAAGCAATGGCTCTATGCTACCATCTCTAATGACCTTATTAGGCAATACAGTTATACACTATCAATTAGAATATTTACTAGAATACTTGCATATTCTACTAGTCCCCTCTGTGGCATCTTATTGTACTTCTAAAGCAGCTCTTAACTGTAAGTTCTTTTTTTGTTGGCCTTATGCAGATGTCATTTTTTCACTATGGTCATTTGGTCCACATGAGTAGATTGTAGTGTGTCCTGATGCTATTGAATTTGTATCACGTTGAATGTCATGGGCTTTGGTTGGAGTAAAGTGGGAAATTGTTGTAAAGGTGCAAAATACTGGTTGTCTATTGGATAAAAAAAAAAATTCCCGCATTTTCCTAGAGTGGTATTATTAATAGCAGTTCATTTGGGGACCTGGTAGAATTTTTACCTTGTCGTTGGAGCAAAGGAGCTGATGTTCTTTTTTTTTTTGAGGAAAAAAGGAGCTGATGCTTTTGGTGGCTCCTGAAAGTATGGAATTGAGCCCTTTGGTTTAAATGACTGATTGTCCTCGTTTGCTTGCACTATTGTTAACAAATCATTTATAGGAAAAAGTTCTTATAAAACAAGAGAGGATGTGACTATGTGAGTAGCACATGCTTTACAAACTAAGCTGAGTTGTATCATTCTGCCCGAGCTGTATCTCTGATACGAGATATCTAGAGATTTATTGGGTAAGTTAAAAATAGGAAAATACCGGCAGAGACGACCGATTTATAACATGTATTGGCCAACTCAGCCTGATACATCCCATGATGAACGGGTTATAAGTTGTACCGACGAAACTTTGTACTGAAAAGCTCTTGAAAATTGTACAACATTGGTCAAATTAATTATTCTAGATCGAATTAACCTTAACTTTATATGAAATAGCCAATGGATGATAAAATATCTACAGAATCTTGTAAAATAAATATAGCCGCGACTCGGAGTGCGACTGCTGAATTGAGGATGATTCTGTTACCACGGCATCGGTCATGTCCGATACCACGATTTTAAACCATGGGAGTAGCATTACCGAAGATGGTAGACAAAAAGTGAGAGAATGAAGTATGTCTATAACTACGCCTAAGCTTAATTTGAAGGAGCCAGTTTCTTCCCTCGAACCTCTTAGAAAGGTTTATGTTTCGTGCTCTATGAAATTGTCCTCTTTTCTGAATTGGCGGATCATTTTTTTAGCCTGATTGCGTGTTTTCATTTTTATTATTATTATTTTTTTCTTTTTTTTTAAAAAAAAGGAGAGTTTATGTTATCTTACGTGTAAGATGTTTATTACTATCTTTCTTAATGTTGATGGCCTTGATATATAATTCGTTACTGAAGTAAACGAGCCAGTACCCTTTCCAATGCAATGTGTAAAACTGCCTTCTAAAGCGCGGCGACGGGGGGTTGGGTGGGGTGGGGGGGTGGGGGTAGTAGATTAAGATACAAGGGTGGAGAAATAGAGTAATGCTTCATCTCATTTCACCATGTTTTTCATTTAAAATATTTATGTACAACTTATCAAGCTGTTGTTGATCAGCTTCTTCATATGTTGAGTTGTTGACATTCCAATTGGCCTTTAAACTCTTGAATTTACGGCAGGCGAACATCAGAACTCATCCTCTTATCTTCTTACACTTTGTTAATGACGAAGGATATGTTTGTGCCACAGATGCAGCTTCCTCCAATTGCTTCTGAATTTCATCCTGAAAGACCTGGAGAGCCTGACTGTCCGGTATGTATGTGTTTGATTTTCTCTGTTAGAATGTTTCTGAATACCCTGTATGCCTATTCCGTGCTTGAATTTTTCTGTGTGTGCCGATGACCAAGTTTACCACTACCACATTTTACCGGATTTGGGGTGATGTTGGCCGCATTTAGCTAGATTATGTGGTGATACCTATACCTTTTTTTTCCCCCCCGAAAAATAGTACGCGCTTTCAAGCGCTAGCATTAATCACATATAAGTAGTAAGATATTACATCATGAATTTGATATGGATATGTATAACTCCATACCTTGTCTACATAAGAAGGTAGACTACTAAGTTACACTAACGAATGAACCACTTTATTACAACATCGATAAACTTGGGAAACCCTAATTGATTCAAAGGAGTTACCAATTATGAGAATGTTAAGAGACTGCCACATCAAAGACAGATTTCTCCATTAAATCATTAGTCAAGTGTTTTATGAGCTTAAAGCAATCAGATTTCAGTATTATTTGTTGTATTCCAAGTTTTGCTGCCAATTCCAAGCTGTATTTAGCTGCTTGTGCTTCGCCTTCAGCAACATCAAGATTTCCCTCTAACCTTTGTCCTGCACAGCCAATGATTCTCCCATTCGGAATTTCCAATCCCTTATAACAACTCCATAACTCTTCAAACCATCAACTCGTATTGCTACATCCACATTGCAATTATAGGTATCAAAAGAAGGGGGAATTCACCTCTTATTGGATGCATCAGTAGGTTGCAAAGTAGGTAAAGCAGCATTGACCAATTCTTATTCCAAAGACATTCTTGTAGCGTACTCAACCATCCTAAGCAGGGTTGGAACTGTTTTGGTATAGACTCAATTGTTTCGGGCAGGCCACAACCTCCATGCTAAACATAATAATAATGAAAATTCATCTTTTGGTAGATTCCGATGTAGCTGATCCTCAACCCAACAACATATATTCACAGTTTATTACCAATAGTATTGAAACGTAAAGGGGAAAGCTTCAAAACAATGGTTGATACATTATAACATAAGAGCATAGGTTCTGATGTCTCGTAACTCCTCACCACTTTCTAGGCATCTTTCATCTACTTGAATTCCACGTTTTTTCAAATTGTGCATGACAGGTAATGCATTATTAATTTCCTCGCCACATGAAATTTGGAACTTTCGGAGATACTTTAGCTTTCCACACCCTTTTCCATAAAAAAATTCGTACTGCAAGTAGAAAGTGGCATCAGAGGAGGACTTTTGATTTATTGAAAAATTTTCAGGCCCGACAGAGATATTTCCATCACTAGTATGGCGCCATCCCCACTTGTCTCCCAATTGGATAGAAGAAATTGGGATTTTCTGAATTTCATGTTCCCATACACGTCTGATAATTTTTGAACTGTCCCATTCTCGTAACTCCCACTCAATTGAGTCACATACCTTCAGATTTTCATCACCCTTGCATGGTTTGAATAAGAGTTTTGAACCCGGTATACCAGAAACCCAAGGGTCATTCCATACTTCTGTATTTGCCCCATTGCTCACAATTAGCCTAACACCATTCCACAATGTATCTCTTACTTACATAATTGATCTGTACGTGTAGCTATTTTGCCTTGGTATTTTAGCTTCTTGAAAGGACGATCTAGGAAAGTACCTACGTTTGAGAACATAACTAGCCAGTGAGTTTTGATTGTTAAGCAGGCGCCAACATTGTTGCGCAAGCAAGGCTTTATTGAAAGAAGATAAATCACGAAGCCCCATTCCATCTTTACTTTTGGCCATACATAACTTATCGCATGCCACCCAAGCTATTTTCCTCTCCTATTTTTTGACCCCACCAGAAATTACGGCATGTGCGCTCTATATGCTGAAGGTTGCTTTCCAGCATCTTAAAGCATTGCATTGTATAATTTGGGATAGCTTGCACCAATTGACTTTTAGTTAGAACTTCTCTACCAACTTTACTTAAATGTCCTTTCCAACCTTTTAATTTTTCCCAAACTCGATCTTGAATAACTTGGCAAACAGCTATTTTAGATCTTCTAGTATATGTTAGCACCAAAAAAAAAAAAAAGATCTTCTAGTATATGTAGCAAGTCCTAAATTACTTTCATGGTCGTCCACTGCCTTAAAACTCTAGCCCCACATTAGAGTCCCACATTTATTCATAACCTACACCTTGACTCGAGTTGACCGTGACCAAAACCAAGAAATAATACTATGCTCAGCAATGTAAGTTTAGACTGAACTGTGCTTTTGAATGCTTTCAGCACTTCGTGAAGACTCAGAAATGCAAGTTTGGACTCAACTGCAAATTTAATCATCCACAGGATAAATTGGTAATGTCAAAGTTTTGTTTGTGCATTTGTCATCATAGATTTGTCAGTTGTCCCTAATTAATTCATTTTACTCCAGTGTACATCTGGCAAAACTGACGCCGCAGACTTACCAGAAAGACCATCTGAGCCCCCATGTTCGGTGTGAATTGCTTTAATATAACATATCATTTTATTTAAATCCATTTCCCATAATCTTAATTCACATAGCTTGTTAGCAGTTTTTTGTGAAGACTGGGAAATGCAAATTTGGCGTAACATGCAAGTTCCATCACCCAAAAGACATACAAATACCGTCAAATGAACAAGAAGCTACCAATGGAGAGCAAACTAACCTAGCAGGAAATGAAAATTGTACTAATGATAAGAATGAAGTTAAAACATTCATTTCAGATGCTTCACCATCTTTTAACTCCAAAGGATTGCCTGTACGTTTGGTAAGTTTCAAGATGCAGCATGGCCTTATATATCATACAGTCATGTTTAACTAGTTTGTTTGTGGCTAGCATTCAAGAAAAGAGTGATGTTTTTGCCTTTATGAATTATGTCTAACAAATAAAAAAAGAAAAGCTGAAGATCTTGCTTTCTTTGTCACTTGGAAAAGAAACTATTAGTGTTGGATAACACTGCATACCTTTAAGCTCTTTACTTGGCATAGTCCAAATGTAATTTTCATTACAGGGCATATAGGAAGAGCGTTTCTAGTAGTTACGTAGGGAAAAAAGGTTGCTTACATATACACCAGGACATTGTAGTTGATGATTAGATTTGAGGGTATGCATGCTTATTTTTCCCGTCTCATTCGAATTCTTGTATTTCAGTGGTACACTGGACTCTGGCTGTTAGATACTTATTAGTTGGATGTATATTTGGCACTAGTCTATTGCGGCTTCATGCATGATAACTTTTTTCGTATCAGATATTATGAAGCATTTTTCAGTTTCCAGATTATTCCTTCTATTAATCCGTAGTGCTCATAGTTAGAACGGAATTATGATGATAGAAACGTTACCATTTTTCTGTCTATAATTTGCTAATTTGCTCTTTGGCATTTCCTGGCAAGGATCATTCCTTGACCCCAAAAAATAAATCTGTCTTGCTATGTATTTATTCAGTTCTCATGCTTTTTAACATACTGATGTCAGGGTGAAGAGGACTGCCCATTCTACATGAAAACTGGCAGGTGAATACTTTTAAATAATGCTTATTTAGGCGCTTTGGCTCTGATGGGAAAGTACACCTAATAATATTTTTTTCTTTTTTAAAATTCTTCTAGCTGCAAGTATGCTGCTAATTGCCGGTACAACCATCCAGACAGAAATGGTAATTTATGCTAGATTTTGTCATTGTCTGTCTTATATGCTTCAAAACAAAATTGTGAAAGATATAGCATGTTTCCAAGATTTTTTGTGCTGTAAAATTGCTTTACATACATATTCTCTTAATCTCAGCTATCAGCCCCCTTGCTACTGTGGGAAGCCATTCAGCCCTTGGTTCCACAATACCAAGTCTGGCTGCTGCCTCTATCCTCCAAAGCTTTCAACCTTCTCTTGCTCAGACTATGGTAATTATACTGTGCTTCATCTGGCTTATGTGTATAAGTGTATAGTTTAGTAAGTTGATGCTAAGTACAACGACGACGACAACATTAACCCCAATGGCCCAGTGTCTGAAGGGCTCCCTGCAAATTTCAGGGTAAGAGGTTCATATGTATCGTCATGTAGGCACCCTTGCCCCTGTGCCAGCAGAGAAAGGCTGTTTCCAGATGACCCAAAATGAATGTTATATCGAAAATTGAATGTCCATCATCGATTTCCATGATTCTTAGAGGGGTTCAGCTATGCTCTTGAAATTTCTGAAGGGTTGAATGAGTTTTAATGCTTATCATTCTGCTTCTTGTTAATGCTTTAGTTTCAAGTGACACTTTTTTGTATGTTCTTGTAAAATTAAGCTTCATTTACTGATTTGATATTGACGCTTTTTAGGTTGGACTGGGCGCAGTCAGCTATCCTCAACGTCCAGGTCAGACTGAATGTGATGTAAGTTGTTACTTTGATTAAGTATTACTCCTCCTAACCCATTTATCAGGGCCATGCCCAGCCTCTGAGCCTCAACTCGTGTTGCACTCTTCTGCTTTTATTTGATAGATCCGTGTATCCAGTTGAAGCAATATTTTATTCTTCATACTTAGTACTGGAACTTCTTGTTTGGCAGTTCTATATGAAAACTGGAGTATGTAAATATGGAGAGAGCTGCAAGTTTCATCATCCTATTGATAGGTCTGCACCTGTCAAGTTTACCCTCGCAGGTCTTCCTAGGAGAGAGGTATGCCATATGACTCTATATGGGCATCTTGTGGGGTGTGTAAGGCATACAGTTTAAAGTGTTGCTATTCTTTGATTTGCCTATGAGCAATCCATGCAATGTATGTGAGTATTGCTTCATGCTTAATGGCATACAATTTAAAGTGTTGCTCTAGATACAATTGCCTGGAGCTCTTGGCTTTTGGGCTATCAAGGGCCCAGCATGTTTTTGCATGTGCTAAATATGCATCGCTAGTTTTGGGCTTACTGAAAAATTGAGCTTAAAATGAACTTTCTTTACACTTGATAGGGGATAAGATACATACCATCTTAAAATGATAGTGTCGTTTTAAAATTAGCGTACAACTACAACCAGAAAATCTCTTGAATTTTTTTGTTTTTTTGGTGCTATATCATGGGAACTCTGCTCATGAGTGTCATATGATAGTCACTGCCAGTGCCGGTCCCAAGCCCGGACGAAGGAGGAGGGTTGCGGGCTTGTAGTAGCCAGTATAACACCTCCCACCCCCTCACTCCCCACCACCACCCCGACACACTTTATGAACATGAATCAAAATTCAAATGTCGTTGGGGCGTTTTCTCAGAAGCGATGCGCTACACTTCCCAAGCGCGGGTGTAGTGTTAAATCTGTTAGGGCTCCTAAGTCGTTGCCCTCAAGCTTCGCGCCACCTCTATGTCCAATGGGTGGTGTCAAATGTGTTAGGGCGCGCACTTCTTAAGCCCGGGTGTAGTGGCAAGTATGTAAGGGTAACCGGATTCTACTTGGAACTTGGAACATTGGTTCGTTGTTTTGCAGATCAACCACTAGTGGTGGAAGTTATGACAAGGAGGAGAATTCATGTAATGTTTTTACAAGAGACGACTAAATGGGTTGGACTGTTGGAGAGAAGGCGAGAGAAGTAGCTCTTTGGGGTTACAAACTTTGGTATTTGGGAAGGGATAGAGGAAGAAATGGTGTAGGGAATGTTGATTTGTTGTTGATAAGGAGTTTATTAAAGATGTGGTTGATGTGTCTAGGAAGAGTGACAGGTTTATGAGTTAAAACTTGTGGTAGGGGGTGAGGTAGTTTCGATCATTAGTGCTTATGTACCACAGGTGGAGGTGGGGTTAGATGCAGCTAGTAAACAACAATTTTGGGATGATCTAGAGGAGATAATTTGAGGTGTTCCTACTTGTGAGAAATTAATAGCAGGTGGCGACCTTAATTGTCATAATTGTCATGTAGGCTCCGAGTGAGTTGGTTTTGAGCTCATTGATGGGGTTTTGGTCTAGGGAAGAGGTGAAGCGAGGAGTGGTATATTGGATTTTGCGTTAGCATATGATTTGGGTATTATGAACACTTGGTTTAAGAAGAGGCACTCCCATTTTAGTGACTTACTGGAGTGGAGGGAATGCAAGTCAAATAGACTACTTTTAAGTTAGGAATGCCTGGAGAAAAGATGGAGAAAAGGTAATACCGGGTGAGAGTACCAACACTCAACATAGACCCGTGGTGCTCGATTTTCGAGGGAACATGAACTTACGTAAGGGGAGATCTTTAGGTGATCCCGGATCAAGTGGTGGAAGCTTAAGGAGAGAACCAAGTGAGATTTATGGCTAAAATGGTGGATAGTAAAGTTTGGCCCGATGATTTGGAGAAGGATATAGATTCAACTTGGAATATGATGTATGATGGAGCGTAAGATTAAAGAAGTTGCAAGAGCTCGGTGGAGCGAGAAAGTAAGTCAAGTGATAAAGAAGAAAAAAGAGACGTATAAGCTAATGGTAAATGTAGAACCTTGGAGAATTACGAGAAGTAAAGGGAAACAAAAAAAAGCAGTACGGGACGCTAAGAGGAAATGTCAATGAGAAATTGTACGCAAGTTTAGATACGAAAGAGGGAGAAAAGGAGATCTATAAACTTGCTCGGATTAGGGACATGAAGACACGGGATATAGGAAGTGTAAAATGTGTGAAGGATATGAATCACAAAGTATTGGTTGAAGATAAGGAGATAAAGGATAGTTGGAGGGAATACTTTGATGATCTATTTAATGGGCAACATGAATGGGGATCTAGGTATTCACCCAAACATGGTTAATTGGGAATTTTGCGGAGAATTCAAAAAAGTCAAGTCAAGGTACCACTAAAGAAGATGCTAAAGAAGATGGGATTGAAGAAGCGGAAGGACTTGACGAAATACCCATTGAAGTGTGGAGATGTTTAGGGGAGAAAGGACTAGAATGGTTAACAATGTTTTTAATAAGATTTGGAGAAGGAATGATGCCTTTGGCTTTGGAGGAATTGGTTCCTTTGTTTAAGAATAAAGGTGATGTTCAAGAGTGTTCTAATTACCTAATTACCGTGGGATTAAACAGAAGTCATACCATGAAGCTATGGGAAAGATTGATCGAACAGAGGCTTAGGAAAGAAGAAGGTGAGGAGTGAGAACCAGTTTGGATGCCCGGTAGATCGACAATAGAGATGATCCATCTTCTTATGAGACAATAAATTGAGAAATGTTGGGTCAAGAAGAAGGATTTGCATATGGTGTTCATTGATTTAGAGAAAGCGTATGATAAAGCGTCAACGCAAGTACTTTGATATGTATTCTTTGATATGTACTTTGGTGGGCATTGATTAAAAAAAGGAGAATCACGAAAATATAAGGACATGTATGAGGAAGCCACTACGATTATAAGGACTCATGCGAGGAAGACAGAAGAGTTCCCTATTACGATTCAAGTGTATCAAGGTTGTGCACTTAGTCCTTTGTTATTTGTTATTGTTAGGGATGAATTGACGGGATCAATTCAAGACGAGGTTCCATGACGCATGATGTTTGCAAACTGTTGATTGATGAAACAAAGAATGAAGCTGAAAGGAAATTGTAGTTTTGGAGACAAGACGTTAGAATCTCAAGACTTCACACTAAGTAGAAAGAAGACGGTATATTTAGAGTGTAGAATTTAGTGGTAATGGGAGTAGGGAGGTAGGCTTTCTGGTGGGGAGATAGTCCATGACTTTTTTACGTATTTAGGAATTAGGATCTATTATCCACAGCGATGGAGAATTAGATGGAGATGTGGCCCATAGAATCAAAGCAGGATGGTGGAAGTGGAAAAGCGGCACATTCTATGTGATCCGGGTGTACCTTATAGGTTAAAGGGTAAATTTTATCGCACGACTATTAGACTAGCACTCTTATATCTTATATGGTACGGACCCTAAAGATGTGGGTAGCTCGGAATGCATATATGTATATGCTTCGTTGGATGTGTGGCCACACAAGAAAGGATAGATTAAGGAATAAGGTGGTCGGATAAAAAGTAGGTGTTGCGTTATTGAAGATAAGATGAGGGAAAACCGACTAAGGTGGTTTTAGTCATGTGTAGTGGAGAGTACCGGAGGCCCGGTGAGGAGAATTGAGAGTTAGGGAATGAATAATATTGTTCGAGGAAGGGAAAGTCCGAAACAAACATAGATAAGGGTGATTGAAAGCCATTTGAGTGTTTTGTGTATTAGTAAGAGTATGGCAAGTGAGAGGTTAGTGTGGAGAGAAAGAATTCATGTGGAGGATTTAGTTTGAGTTTTAGATATTTACTTACCCTTTATCATTTTACTAAAAGATTTATTTATCTATTTTTTAAAAAATAACGACCTGCACCTGTTTTATAAACCCATTTTGCCGCTTAAATCTTGGTTTTCACGTTTTTTTATTTTTATTTTAGTTTTGGGAGTGTCTCACTTGTACCCCTCAACTTTTACGTTTTCTAAGGTGTACAATGTACCCTAATTTTTTCACAAAAAAAATTTGACTGTCAATAACTCTCGGCCACGAATTCATAAAATGAACTTTTTTTTTTTTTTTTTTTTCAAATTGTTCGTTTTTACAAAATTTTAAGTTAGAAAAAAAAATGAAAAAAAAATTAAATTTTTGTTAGTTAAAAAAAATTTGAACCGTCGATAAATCCCGGCTACTATTTCAGAAAGGAGTGCTTTTTTTTTTTTTGTTTTCAAATTCAAGGCCTTTACAAGATAATTAGTTTGAAACAAAGAGAATTACTATGTTTTGAACTCGTTGCTCAGGGTTATTAACGGAAGTATTTTTGTAAAAAAAGAGGGGTACATCTTACAAAAAGAAAAAAAAAAGAGTGAAAGTTGAAGGGTACAAGTGAGAAAATCCCTTTAGATTTTTTGCTTTGTTTATCATTTATATATTTTCTATTCCTTGATTTATTTATATTTGACCGTATTAGCGAATTCAAACCTAGATGGATTCAGACGATGATTCATGTTAGCTGACCCCAATATGTTTAGGGACTATGGCTTTGTTGTTGCTATGGGACTATGGCTTTGTAGTTGCTATCACATGGGGGCGGTGACTTTGTAGATCTACTTAGTTACTTTGTTTAGTGGATATGTTTCTCCATTTTCCGTGGAGCCAAAAACACATTAATCTTTTGTTATGGATTATGATTAGGGGTGATAATGGACAAGACACATCCAACTTGCAATCGACTGGTTCAAAGCTTGGCTCGTGTGAGCTCGCAGGTCCAATTGCGAGATTTGCGAGTCAATCTGAGCAAGGCCAAGCTCGAAAGCTCTTGAGCAACTCGATATTTTTTAGTGCAATAATTTTCCTTATTATTATTTTTTAAATGAGTTTAGATAATTCATGAAAATAAAGTAATTCAACAAATAAACTTGATTAGCATAGCCACGTTTAGTATAATGGGGGTCTTAAGACCCCAATACATTAAAATAACATTTTATAACTAAAGTATCAGGTAAGTGGGTGAGAGTTTTTCAAAGAAGTGATGTATGACTCACTTAATTGGTTTTACTTCTTTTTACTGTGATTCTGTGAAGTAGCATTCGTTTGATACAACTCTGTATCTTTTTATCCTTTTGGCTGATGTTTGCCCCTAACGACTAATGTGGTGGTAAGACTACGTATATATCTGACCCCCCCAACTCCACAATT
Source organism: Silene coronaria (assembly GCA_028566215.1). Taxonomy (NCBI): domain Eukaryota; kingdom Viridiplantae; phylum Streptophyta; class Magnoliopsida; order Caryophyllales; family Caryophyllaceae; genus Silene; species Silene coronaria. The sequence goes on along the minus strand of JAOWBH010089646.1, from coordinate 2,401 downwards.
CGCAGGAGCCCTTGAGGCTTTGGGTAATGTTGTTGAATGCTGTAGATATTTGAAAATAATAATAATGAGAAATTAATGTTTTCTGTAGTTTGCACAAACACTGATACGCTCAATCACTGCCATACGTGCCACTGTGGTGATAGTCATACTCACAGAATAACTCCTAACCCTAACCCTGTCCTTATTGAACTTGAGCGTCTCCATTTTTTAGGTGTGCATGAATACACTTTTGCACATCTTTACTGCACTTTGTGGTTTGTGACCCCCAATCTTTCATGAATTTGCATCAATTTCCATCCATATTAATACTATGGTCCCATCCATATTAATAGCAAAGCTCTATAGTTTGAGTGCAAAACAAACGAGTTTATTTGGATGGATGAAGTGTCTATAACACAGTAGCTGCAAACCCAGATCAGTTTGAAATTGTTGTACACGTTCACATTCTTACGTTGAGATTACCTGCTTATTTTTGTAGGGTGCGACAAACTGTGCATTCTACATGAAGACTGGGACATGTAGGTTTGGAGCAACATGCAAGTATGATCACCCTCCTCCCGGGGAGGTCGCAACCTCAGCCGAAAAGGAAGGTGCCACTATGGTTGAGGAAGCAAAAGAGAATGTTGAAAGCACTGGAGAGTAGAAGCTGGTAGGGCTTGTACTTTTTAATGTATACGTTCTGATCTGATAGATCCATGGTTTGCCTGTTAAGTTTGACTTGGAATTTTATTCTGAGCCCTAATTTCTACTCCTAGTCGACAAGGTTATCCTATACATTTGTCTACTTGAAATGAAAATGAAAGGAAGAATTTTCCCGTTTGTGTGAGATTTGTCATCTGTTTAATTCATCTGGCAAAAGCTTGGATGTAAACATTCTACGCATTTCAGGGCATTTTTTAAGGGTTTGTTAAGTACTCCTTTGTCCCAATTGTCTACTAACCTTTTTTAATGATTAATATGAAAATAGACAAATTTTCCCATAGATTTACTTAAAATGACGCAAAATCACCGAAAAAGACGTATTATTGGCCCAAAATCAATAAGTCTTAAAGGTGAAATGACTATTAGGCCCGTAAGGACTTGAACTACGCTGAATTATTCTCTAGCCCGTTCCAAAAGAATGAAATTGTTAGATGGGTCAAATCATGTGGCAAATATGAACCGTGCTTTTGATTAAGTTTCGGCATAAAAGAAGAGCTTAGTGAACAACAACAACAACAAAGTCTTAATCCCAAAATGATTTGATTTGGGATTGACCGACATGAAAAGTAGAAAATACTAAAAAGTAGAAAACAAATGGGGAGCGAAATATAATAGAATAGACAAGGTAAACTTATACTCCATCCATTCAACTCCACCTTGCAAGTATCTATTTTGCACACTATTCACAAGCGAACATTAGTTCAATTTTCTCTCGATATATAAGTGAAAATATATTCATGTGAGATCTTATTTGATTCGTCTTTAGGATTACATTAAAAATATGTTTTTATGATTTTTGCAAATACATAGCTAAAGATATTTACCGAATACAACACGCGTTGACAAACATGAAAAGACAAACATGTAAAGTGGAGTTGAATGGAGGGAGTGTTCTAAAATCAAAGCCCAAATTTCTTTCATAAAAACTTAGAATTTAAATCGAGAATAGATTAAAACGATTTTGAAAATCGAAGTGAAATTTAATGGTTAATAAAGTAAACCAAGTATTATATAATTTTCTTTTTATGGTAAAAACGTGTAATAAATCCAAACGAACAAAAAAAAAAATCTTAGGAACATATACATGATAATCATGTTCATTGTGAAATTGGCAAACAAGGACGGAATTGGATAAAGAATGGGTTTAAGACGATAAGAATTTGTTGACTTTTGCTTATCATGATGTTGGCTATAAGATGAATTCCACATGAAATCAAATAGTTACCTATACAAGAACACTATAAATAGGGTCCGGATTCTCTCCATTTATCAAAAGAAATGGAGAGGCAAGTACCTATCAACGGTCTGGATCGCATCTTGACAACATCTAACGGTTATAAATTTACGCATATAAATAAAGGAAAATGAGGGTGAAAGAGAAAATTATTATTTAAAGAGATTGTGAGAGGAAATGGAGAGGATCCATTTCCCTATAAATATGGTCCGGATTCTCTCTATTTATCAAAAGAAATGGAGAGGCAAGTACCTATCAACGGTCTGGATCGCGAGGTCGAAAATTTCCGAAAGAAAATACAGTAATATTGACATCAAACCCGATATTCAACCCTCTCACAAATACTTTCAAATAATATCCCAATTTCAAAATCAAATTATACACATAAATCGTCCCAATTTTCATAAAAGCGCAGAAATGTCATTGATTTACGACAAATCGAGATTCTTTTATAGTCGATGCACG
>JAOWBH010089535.1:0-23400 GCA_028566215.1 Silene coronaria | reverse complement strand
AAGGTTTACGCGTAGTCATATATAATAATGCATGGCAGAATGCATTTAAGCAGCTGTGCTTGGGTTTGGGTTCAAATTACAGGATCGGAACGTTATAGGGAAGAAGCCCCTTCTTTAAAGGACTCATCCCCTTCATTATAAAGGGAGTCCTATTAACAGTGAAATTGAAGAAATAATAGGGAACGAGTGGAGTTTACGCTCTGGAAGAGACTCGACCGTCAGGAAGAGGAAGCTAAGAGTAGGCTGTTAACGAGTGAAGCGAAACGAACGAGTGGAAGATATGTAGCGAGTAGTGTAGAGAGTATAGAGTTGGCTGTTACGAGCATGCTGTTACGGAATGTATTTACCCTTATGGGCTCGAGCGCTAGTGAAAGGCGATAGAATGCCCTTAACATTGATGATATGTATGAAGGAGTAGTGCTCCTCAATGTGCCATAAGAGCTGAGGCATGCAAGTGAGGGTTCGCCGCGATACGCCTTGAGGGAAGCAGAAAGTGCACTTAACCTGATTTAGATATTCCCGTAAAAGGGCCGAGAAGCCCCCCGTTCTATGAAAACATGCATTCTACGGTGAAGTGCCACCTGATACCAGTAAGGACCTACCTGGAATTTCCAAAAAACCTAAACGTTCTTAGTGATCGCTTTTTCTTAACAAAAACAGGAGCAGGTACCTATCCAACGGTCGCACCTTTCGACACGCTTTCAAAAGGCAGCGTTTTAACGCTCTTGGTACGAAACTTGAGAATAAGAGGCTTCTCCTGGCTACGTCCACACACTAACCATAGAAATATGCCCACCTATCTTCGAACGTATCTACGCGTGGTTATAGGCATTAGCGTTACAAGTATCCTAGTGATCCTCCCCTCTCGTTAGAGAAAGGCCGCGCTTCTCATTCCTACTAATTTCGAGAGGGATTGTCGTCCACACAATGTATATCAAAAAGTACAGGAAGGATTTTTCATGCACTCCCCTACCTAAAGGGGGGTGGGAAGCCCTTCTCACCTTAAACAACATGCAGAGAAAACATAATAGTCATTTTAACCCGTTAGTCCCTATCCAAGGATTTATGCATCAAAAAGATAAACTTCCTCAGAGGCCATTTCTGCTTAGTAAAGGTAGGATTTTGCATCTCTCTAATGGGCCGAACCCTCACACACACCCTAACGTGGACTCCTTTAAACGCTCTTGTGATGACTTTTGTGCGTAACGTAAAGGGGCTTGCCTTGTGCACTTCATACATGTATTATTGAAGAGATTCTATCTCGTAAGCATTCTACTTGAGGGCTTCGCGTCTCTTTTTCTACTGTTGAATTGCTAATTCAAGTGGTCAGATACCCTACCAAGAGGAAGCTCCTTGGGAGTAAGCATACATCTTATCAAAAGCACTTAAAGAAGAAAGTAACCCAAGGGATTATGCTTCATGAAAGCACATCTAAGACCCTCGTTGAGGTATTGAATCCGGGCGCTTTTCCGGTTAGAAAGAGCGGCCATGAACACTTTCCGCGCATCTATGGGAAGATCGCTTACACGCCTTCTTTTATTTTTATGCACGCACGCGAGGAGAGTTTTAGACTTTTGGCACTATGGAAAAGAAAAATCTTTTTAAAAGTCTATTTATTAGGGAAAAGCCATTTCATGCGAAAATTACGGAATAAGATAAGGTCTGAAAGAACTCGAACGATAGTGAGAGGGGGTTTATCCTTTGAGCGTTAGCGAGAGAACCTGTTGGGACTCGCATATCTAGGACAAGTAAGGAGAGGGAACGAGTGCAAGATATGGAACGAGTAGGCTGTTAGCGGAGGAAGATGCTCTTACAAATTGAAAGGATTCTTGCGCTTATCAATCAAAGACAAAGAGTGGAAAACGTCGATCACAAACAGAAGATGCCCCTATAGCTTCAAATTCTTATATTGGTCTTGGATTCTAGAATTCCGATCTAAACGAATGCACTCATCAAAGAAGAGAGCACTCCTATTAGAAATCTAAAATATTTCAACCAATTAGCCCCTTTCCCAAAAATGGTTCTCCCCTACATTTTGATCTTAATTTCTTGACTCATCAAAGTCTCATATCAAGATCATTCAAGCTTTCGAACCGCGGATCGGCCTTGATGAGAAAACCTAAAAAGGTTAATTCAGCCTACTCCCACTATTAGGAGCCTTTGGTCGTACTTACAAGAATGATCTTTCATAAAGAGTTTGAAAAGTCAATAGATTAAGAAATGAGAAAAGGTTATATTTATAAGATTAAGATGGAATTTCTTCTCTTATTTAATTAATTTAAAATTAAAATTCTTCTCGCCAAGCTTAAGTTCTTAAATTTATCAATAAGCTTTACTTATTATACGCTACACTTCGATACGATTTTCTCGCATACAGACGACGAAAATAAGCACTTTTTCTGAGACATTCTACGAACTTTTTGAGCAAAAACCCTATAACTTTGGGCAAAGCGGAGCCATTTATAAAGGGAAATAGGCTTCGAAAATGCAAATAATACACCTAACTAGGCGAAAAATACACCTAGTCTTTTCTCTTTTCTTTTCGCATCAAAAAGTAGAATCTTTTTCATCGAATTCATAGAATTCAAAGAAAGAGTAGGGAATACCCCCGAAAATATCCTCAAAAAGAAGTTGATTTCGGAGGAATAAGTAGATTTCGGAGGAATCCCTCGAAAGGCGCCTTTTTCAGTCTGAGCATTCCACGTCTTAGCACAGGAGCAAGCAAGCAAGTCAGTTAGACCTCGTTCAGTCCAGGAGCACCTCATCCCACAGCATTGCCGAGGAAACGAAAAAAAGCCTGACCAATGCTTAGCCCAGTTCGCAGACGAAGCGTACTCAGTTGCCGTTTATGTTTGCATGATGGTGGATAAAAGGCCTTGTTTAAGCTCCCCACATTACGATTACGGACTCCTGAACCGCATCTTTTTCTTGATATGTCAGCTTAGAAAGAGAGACTTCACTTTCCGGGGTCTGTGCCCCCTTACCCTTTCTATTACCCTCGCGCTACGACGTCAAAGCACTCACACGCCAACCGCTTCTGCTCGGAAAGGAGGTTTCATCCTCTTCGAGCTCTATAATCCTGGGTTTTCAAATCAGTTTTAGTATAAGAAAGGAGGTAGCATACCTCTTATGAATCCGAGTTCTCGGGCTACCCACTTTAGCATGTAAGCTTCACGCGCAAATGCTTCCTGTGGTCGTTTCCGGCTAACAAATTTCCTCATAAAGCCTTACCCTTTTTCCCTTCATTACCCTAAAAAATATGTGATCCTATACTCCGAGCCCCTCTCTCATACCTCAGTCGAGGTATAAAGAACCTACCCCCTTTGATATCGTCCCATATTCGATGATTCTTTTTAATTTCAGGGGATTAGGTCAAGTCAGAATGGCGGTTGAAACTTCTATGCAAAGCCTTTTTATGTTACGCGGCATCTAGGAAGTGGGCCAATCCTTCACCAATAGGAAGAGAGTTGGCCGTTTGCGAAGGGATATGGTTTCCCTATATTTAGGAGATCTGTGAATCACGAACGGTATTTGAAAGTTCCATTTTCTTATAAGTCAGGCCTTGCTTCATTTTCTGGGCCTGGTATCCTTATCTGGATACCTAAATACCCGTCCGCTTTCCTCGCCACCCAGGCACGGGCTATAAGCTCCATAAATGGCCATATTCGGTTCGGAGGATTAGTAGAACAATTGACGGGAAATCTCAATAGAAGCTTCAAAAAGCAGGGTGAAGGATTAAGGTACCCCATCACGAGAAGGGCTTCTGGCCTTAAACAGCATACAGAGTAGACGAAGTATCGTAAGACCTATTGGACAGCTTTACCCACCGTAACCGTAGTCAGCTGCAGTGGTCATTTCCGCCCTTTCTTTAATGTTTGTGTAGTGTCTTTCCTCAAGCATGTTCGAAACATAGCGAGTTAGATGTAAGCTAGTGGAAGCCTATATTCATCTCGAAGAGACGGAAGTTAGCTCAAGTGGCAGAGGAGACGGACGAGAGACCTTGCTAGCTAGCGTGAGTCCATAAAAAGGAAGGGTCATACTCATAATAAAAGGAGGGCTCGAGAATATCTTTCGTGATTCACGTCTCTCCGGTCGGTAAACACCATCGCCTTTACCACTACTTTTGACCAATTCATGTCGTTTTTCCCGCGTTTACTGAAGTTGTTCTTTCAATTCAATAGTAAAACCATCGAATGACCGAAGATTACCTGCAAACAGCAGCTTTTGACCCGCCTTTTGGCCCGAAATCGGGGCTAATATAATAATGGCACCTCTGTGACCCTTCCTGGATTAGTAAAAAGAAGGTCTTTTCATTACCCAAGGCATACCATAGTAGGGTAAAACAGGTTACTTATAGATGTTGCAAGGGACGAAATAAGAAAAGGAAGAAGTGGGTTCCCCGAATCCGCCCATTCAAGCATCCGGCTCATCAAATTCTAGGACAAAGAGGGCGTAAGCAAAGAATGTAGTTGAGGAGAGGGTTGATGTTCCGGCCAGAGGTAGGTGTGCCAAAGAAGCCAATCTCGGACAGTAGTTTAGTATCTAACCGCCGCTTTCAGTCAAACGACGCGCTGTTCAGTAAAGTTTGTCTCATTATGAACATAATGAACATATTTAGCATAAATTCAGAGCGTGGACTACGCTCACGGGTTTCGCAGTCTTTGAAACCAAGGAATTTGAACTCTGCGTGCCATACTTTTGCGCCAAATCTTTTTAAAAGGAAAAAGTCATCGTTTTGTTTTAGGAGACATGTTCCAAGCCCGGCGAGCGTGCTCCACTTGCAACGTGCCCTTTCATACCTCTCCTGAATGGTCGAGTCATTCGCTTCGTTCAGTCTGATCAAATCTTTATTGGTGGGATCCTACTTTGAGATCGGGCGTTACTAAAGAGAATGCAATTTCAAAGCAAGAGCGAAGTGAACTCACGTGAATTAGTGCGTGTGGAACTCAACTCCCTCTTATCTTACTTAAGGCAATCGGCCTTGGTATTTCGTTAAGCGAAGAGTTTTGATGGCCAAGCTAGCTAGCTGGGAATTCAAGGTCTATGATCTTCGGCCTTGACTTTTGGACAAGCTCCCAGAAGTTAATTCATTTCATCCTCTTATTTAATCGGACTTCATTTGCTCTCCCCTCGCCAAGATCAAAGTCTACAGTACTCTCTTCTGATTTAAATTTTGGAACACATGGAGAAGTGAGTTCAATCAATAGCAGAATGAATCTAGGGAGAGCTAGCCGAGCATTGGGGGTGCGGTTGGCCTTTATATTATATATGATTCTTAAGCGAAGCGCGGTCAATCTAATGGAAAGAATATAACATTTTATGTCAGATTTTACCGGGTTTGATTAAAGTTGGATGTCCGATTTGGTCAAATCCTTGCTGAAATCAGTTGAATGCTGTAAAATAGCGGTCTGGAAGAGTCTCGACCAGAGTTTCGATTGGTTTCTCGAACTCGAATAGGGCTTCGCGCGTAGTAAAGAGAAAAGATGAATCTTCCCCTCTAGCTGAAAATTAGGATCTTGAAATTAATCCTGACATCTCAGGCGATATTGCTGGATCGGGCCGCCTTACCCTTAGCTTCATGCTGGCATAGGCATAAAAGGCTTGTCCATTAGCCGCATGAGAGGAGTTCTCTCTTAGCCGAGTTCCTTCTTTCCAAAGCATTTCTAATTGAAATCCTACCTAAGCAGGGTCGAATCCTGAGATAAGAGGTGGAGACCTTGGCTCCGAGGACTCAGACGATCTTCTACTTGATCTGACGGTCTTTAGCTGAAATCCATCTTTTAGCGATGAATTGAAAGGGTGTATCTGAGCAAGGGCATGAATTCCTTTTCTTAATTGACTCACAGAGTCATTATATTAATACGATCCAGTAATGAAATTACTATTTATCTCGGCAACTCCCGTCGTTTCGCTCCACCCTGCTGTCGTCTCTCGGGCAGTGGCGCAGGGAGAGTGGGATTGGGCAGTGTGGCACAGTCACAGCTCGTACGTAACCTCATTCTCTCATTAAGTAAAAAGATTCATTCTGGAATACGATTAGGATAATTCAATCCAAGCGCACACGCACAAAAGGCATTTGATGGGATTAAAATTGCCCTAGGATCGGAACGAAGCACACGGCATGAGCTCGCATATTTGATTGGGTTTGAAAGCATTGACACCCGAACATCCTTATGAAATGAAGGCGTTAGAAAGAAAGAATGCATTATAATTAGAAAAAGGGAGTTGTTGTTCCTTGGACATCCAGTATGAGAGATGAACCACGGACTAAGTTACTAAGTTAAAGGGTACAGCCTAGCATTCCCCCTTATAAGATAATATAAGAAAGAAGATAAAGTCAGGATTGATCTTTCTCCAGACTTATCCGCAACAAGTTGAACGAATTCTCACGTTACAGGCTTTCTTAATATAACCGTTTCAGGCCTAACTCTACTCTTGTGCACCTTTCTTATCTACGACCTGATCTCTACTATAAGAGCTCCATCTCTCCCGTTCTGGGGTATAGGAAGAAAGAGATCAAACCCGGCCGAAAGGGGTGAGTGGAGAGAGCGGAAGATATATAGTTCTGGTCTTATTATAGTTAATATACTGACTATTAAAGAAAGCAAGCAATCAGCTCTCTACTAACCACTAGACATCATTTTATCAGGGGAAGACTTCTTTGAAGCTACTCCTTCCTAGTCCGAGTGAACTTCATCCTTCTGATCACATCAATGGGCCTCTTCCTTTTCCTACTTCTAGGGGTCTTTCCAATCATTCTTATAGAATACGGATCCTGCGGATACATCAGATATAGTGTAAACATCACATGCAGCAGCATCCCCCTTTGAAGCACCATATAACCTCTCCCTAACAACCTTTGAGAAGGTACATTAAAGTGTGTTATGTAAGCTGTTTTAGGGATCTGTTTGATTCAATAAGACAAGGCCCTGACCTATCTCATGAGAGGATCTACTTTGTTGTTCAAGAGATGAGAATCTATAGAATAGAGTCGAAAAGGTAGTCTTTTCCTTATTATCTGATTTCATACTTTATGAGTGGGGTTACCAAGCACACTAAGGGCCATCTTCCCCATCCTTTTGACACGTGCATTCTTCTCATATGCTAGAAGAACTTACAGTGTTGTTCCTCTTTCTGGAAGTTCTGGAAGTGTGGAAGCTATATAGGAAATGAAAACCCTTTAAATTTATATAATAATTAAAGGATACTAGCCGTTCGTCGATATAAGTTCGCTTGGTGGTGCAGCATACGTGATAAACGTTGCTATGATCACTAGAACTAGAGTTAGGGATTTCATGTCAAATATGCTATTCACCAGTCTAGTAAAGGCAACTTGTACCAATCCTGCTAACAAGAGGTCTTACTTGACTTGAGTGTTCTATACCCCAGTTCGTTCGACGCGATCAATCCTTAAAACCAAGCAAAGGAAGTTAAGAAGCCGGCAAGCATATTGATGGTCTTTTTCGTACCCCCTTCGCGGCAGGGCATCTACCTTTAAAAGCTACTTCTATTCAAATCCAGAAATCAAGTAAGAAGGGTGGAATCTACTTTAAGAATTTTTAATAATAGGCTTTCTTCCTTCTCAATTCTAAGAGACAGAAGTTGGCTCAAGCCCAAATGGGGATAGCTCAATATTCTGCTCTTCGCTTCTTATTGGAGCATACGTGCGAAATCGATGAAAGAAATAAGTGACATAAAGCAAATCAAGGAGTCGTCTTTGATGGGTAGAGGTAACAAGTCAGACTTCCAATATAGGTGCTCTTAAGGACGGCTTCGCGCCTTCGCGAGGAGGTTAGCTCGTCTCCTCTGCACTTGTAGAACTATGTGACCTATTATATTATAGTCAAGACGCAGCAATCTACCTTATAATATAATAAGTAATGAACAGGTGGTGAATGCCTGCCAAAGCTTTAGGAAAAGACTCAGTTTCGAGAAAGGGGACTATCCTTTACAGTTATGTTCTATCATCAATTGCAACTGACGTTGACTTAAATAAAGGTGGGAGCTGCCCGCCCTTTCGAGCTGAGGCCTTTGCAATGAGTTTACAATATGCATTTCCCGCTTTACAATTTAGAATAAGATCCTCCTGCCTTGGTTGAATTCGATGATTGCCCAAAGAGTTGAGGAATTCCTCGCTTACATAATGAAAGAAAAAGGGGTCGAGACGCAACTCATTCCCTAGGCTGGGGAAGGTCTTCTCTCTTCACTTTTATGGCAGAGTAGATGAACTACCTGTCTCGGGGTGAACCGGCTACTATTTAATTTAATTCCTATTCCGAAATGCTTTTATGATGGAATTAAGCTGCTCTTTAGTATGGCTTTGGCTCGGCCAAAAGAAAAGAATAGGCGAGAAAGGGCTCACTAGAAAGACTAAACTCAAACGTAACCGTAACAAGGTTCCAACCGATGATTGGGCTTCAGATTCTTTGTCAGCAGCTGGGGGGGCGTTGGCAGAGAAAGAAAGATCGTCCGATCGGGTAGTTCCAGTTGAGGTTTAAGGCAAGCTTTCGAGGGTACCCTTCTGATCTGAAGGTCACACATTAGCATTAGCCGTCAAAATCTCCAAGGAAATTCTTAGCAAAGAGCTTGATTTTGTCCATTGCTTTCTTCTTAATTACTTAATTAAAAAGTACAGGTCAGATCGAGCGCTGACTGACTGACTGTTGGGAGCGACATGCGGCGGTAGGGAGTGTGTTGGTGATCCTGCCTCAGAAGAGAAGGCATCTTATCTAAGACTACTACTAGAATATAATATATATATAAGTAGGCTCTTGGAAATCCCTTTTTCTTTGATACTTATATGAAGATTCCCCATTGGTAGGTATGACCTTACGAAACGAAGGCTTTCCTCAAGGGCTTTTCTTATGCAGAAGACGCCGTTCCAAGCTGGATTATTCTAGGATAGGAAGAAAGAAAACAGTGGCATCTGACAAAGGCAGGGTATCCTGCGAGACTTCTCTTCATTATCCCATTCTAATTGTATAGGAAAACGCTTAAGCCTAAGAAACCCGAGCAAGGATACGCTTCCACCCTATTTAATCGAACAAAATAGAACGCTATTTCATTTCCGAGATTTCGTATTAAATGAGTTAACTTCCCCAACATCTGGAATTGGACTGACTTCTGCTTCAGCTGCGTAGTCTGGACCGGAAGCCGTTGAAACGACTAGGATTGGGGAATTCCCCGCTTACAAATGAAAATTTTAATAAATATAGTTAATATATAGACGTAATAACCCCCCTTTTATTTTAATAAATATAGTTAATATATAGACTTGGCTTGCTACATATCTTACGCCAACAGCTAACTCCCCTCTCTATTCTCCCGTCTGCCACCTCCCTCTTTAGTCCAGATCAGCAGCTTAAAAGGAAGGAGGTATAGCCCGCGTTTAAGACGACGATTACGGCATGCACCCCCCCAGTAAGAAGGTAAGAAAGCGTAGGATAGAAGCTAGCTAAGTCAGGTTTGGAATGAAGTTTCTTCTGATGTTTGTAATTCTCCCGCTCTATCTGGAGCAGGTGGAAGAGAGGCTTCTTCCCTGTTTCTAGAACAAGGATATCTGGAATCAGCTGTTCCAGACACGTACCAGAAGGGTTGAGTGAAGGAAGCTTCAACCAATCCTGCTAATAAATTCTTTGTTGGACAGATCCCTTGCGTTACCTATGGGTTAGGAGACCCAGCAACAGCTGCCGTGCAACGTCCAAACGTGGTTGTGGTATTTCATATCAACCCGTCCTCGAGCAAGCAGCAAGTGCACTTAACTAGATTGGTCTATCCCCACCAACTAGAAATCTTTCTTCTTCAACTTCGGTTTCGTGAAAAATATGAACATGGCGATCCTCAACTACCCTTTACGGGTACACCTGATTCTTACTTTAGAAGAGATGGCTCGAAAAGAGCAAGCATCAGCGGGTTCAGGAATGTCGATTGATAAAAGAAAGGCTTTTCTTTCTCCCGAGGTTCGATCATCAGCAGAAGCTTTAGCTTCTGAAACTGCTTGTCTTTCAATCGAGAACTCTCCTGTGGTAGCCTAAGCCTAAGCCTTTGCTTTGGCCGATACCTTCTCTTTCTAACCCACCCTATAACTATAGGCATAAGGGTGTAACCCAAGGATCTAGGTAGGCCTATGAATATGAATGTCAAGGGAAAGTCAAGCTATAGATTCCAGCTAGCTAGAGATAGGTGGTAATCTTCTATCTATCCATGATCAGCGAAAGCCAAAGCTGCTTCCGGAGCAGCGTCTTTTCCACCCTCGATTGCATCGGCTTCTGCCTCTGAATTGGCAGCTTGTAATCAGCCGCGGATACCTTTTCCAACCAAAGAAATTGGGATTCAACATCCTTTTTCTAATGTGGTACGACCATCTGGGATCTCAAAAAGAGCTGTTACGAGCAGAATACCCCTCGATTTAGCGAACATAGCTTGGTTCGGCTTCCCTTCCTTTCTTCACAAACGTACCTCAGTGAATAATTGTAAGGAATGCTTCGACCTGCTTTCTTTGGGAGAGTTCATCTCGAACGTTAGTGAGAGGTCTGTTAAAATCGAAATTAAATAAGAGGAGGGATTGGAATGAAAGACTAGACTCAACTCAAAGTAATAAAATTCTCGATCTTAGATCGATCCAGCCCTTCCAGCCAGAGAAGATATTCGTTTAGCATAATAACTCTCTTTGGAAAAGAGGCATTCACTTTCCTTTAACCCGGAAACCTTTAATTTAAATAATTAAAAAGTCGACGTCCGTGGAACGTGCGACTCAAGCCGGTCGCCGTTCTTAGCTTCCTTAAGCCCAAAGACAGTACTTTTGAAAAGAAACCAGTGCCAGTCGAAGCATTGCCAGAACCAGTGCCAGAGGAAGTCGAAGGATTACCAGCTAGAGCAGGAGAAGGGGCAGGATCATCCGTCTCTGTCTCAGTATAGGGTTGGGCTCGAAACGACTCTCCCTGGGTTTCAATGCACGAAGCACGACTCTCCGGATTCCTGACAAGAATTCCTGTTCCTTGGGTTCGATTAAAAGGTAACACGCGCAACAAAGACCAATCCCCGGAAAGAGACTTGGGCTGGGAGTGGTTGGTGCCGTGCGATTGGATCAAGCTCCACCTTATGATCCTTTTATAAGGGCAGAACGTTCACTCACAAGATAAAGAACTTTGGAATAAGCCCATTAGATTGGGGGAGAGATTGAGAAGATAGGCGAGACTTGGTTAACTCTCTTCTCTTTAGCCAGAACGTTAATTGCACTGGGAAAGATTAAATCTATCGGATGCAGGGCCGGAGGGGCGCGTGGCAGAATCAAACGCCAGTGAGAGGAACGAGCGTAGTTTACGAAGCGAGTAGGGGGTTAGAGTAGGATGTTAGCGAAGAACGCTAGTGAGAGGAAGTTTACTAACTATACTGTACTAACTCTACTTTATAGGGGCGGCCGGGGAGGAGAGGGTGCAACCCAACATTAGAAGGCACCTTCTTTTATGAAATTAAGTAACTCTGTTAAAGTGGAAGGAACCTCCTTACTATCAAAGGGTCCTTTATTCTGAGATTTATAAAGTTATAAAGAAAGAAGAAAGTCTTCAAGCTAGCTTTGAATAAAGAGGAGACTAACCAATGAGCAATCCTGGGGTTTATAATGGACCTTCTACTCTATGTGGTCTACCCCAATTATGAACTAGTAGAAAGGACGGGTGAAACCGGCCATTAAGGAAGATAGGACCTAGTACATTGCCTATTTTAAGAACGAGGCAGGTAGAATCGTGAATAAAAATTTAATTTATATCTCAACGGCGCTATCCTTTGCTTAAAAGAAAGCTAATTAAACTCGTTAAAGTCTCTCGCCTACTCCTGCTCATTTGCCTTCTCTGGCTGGCGCAAGAGAATTCAGAGATTACGATTACGGATGAAGGCGCAGTCGAATAAAGCGACGCACGTTTAGATGCAACGGTAGCATAAGAAGTCCCGGCCGATGATCGGGCTGTTGACATTTAGGATTTTTGAGTCAAAATCTTTGATATTTCATAAAGCGCCGTGAAACCGACATGAAAGAGTACTTTTCCCATACGTTTCAGGGGATGAATTGACATCTAACCTGTCGTTCCATGTTTCGCGTGTTACGCGTGCTCCATTCAACAAAAGGGTTAAAAGAGGACTTTCTTTTTTATGTTATAAGCTTGCGTATATAGATTTGAATAGATACCTTTCTTGTGTCTCCAAGCCCTTCTTCTTAGCTTGGCCTCGACCTCGTGCTTTGCCTAACTGTCCTGAAACCGAGGCTATGCCAGTAGGTGTTTAAGACTTTTGATAGCTTCAAGTCATGACTTCGAAAAGATCACAAACTTGCACTTTTTCTTGGAGTTCTAACTCAGTTCAGCAACGACCCAATTGGATGCGCATTTTCAGTGAACTCCGTCTTTCGGGCTTTTGGAAAGGGTGGCGTGGCACAAGACTTTTTGTTTTAATTAGGAAAGGCAGGCGTTATACGAAAGATCGATCTCAAAGAATTCACCTAAGTGGGTGCGGTGACACGCTTTCCTAGGGCACTTCCCTAGAATATGTAATAATATAATAATATAATAATATAATAAGAGAGGTACCAGCCCCTTTTAATCTCTTTCTTTCTGAAAGAGCCAAAGCCAGATACCTTGTTGGGGAATCCAACTACTTCCCTGTAGCTGACTCTTGCCCTTACTTTTCTATAAAAATGCATGGACCAACTCACATCTAGCGAGTCTAACAACTGCAAGCCTCTCTTTTCATATATATATAATTATGACCTTCCTTAATTACTAACTGTAACAAGGTTTACTTCTTCTGTAAAAAGCTTTCCATCACGTTTAGAAGAGCGACGAGTAAACTACCTATTCTATTAAACTCTTATATTAATGTATGAGCTGTAAAGAGGACTCCAACTCATTGGCAACCAACCGACCTCATCTTTCTCATTACAAAGCCGCCCTCCCTTATATTTCTGCTTGGTCAGCCGGATTCCCGGGAATCCTTATAAAGCGTTAAAGGAGGAAGAACAGTCTTCTCTTCTTACTTAGGTTAGGTGTGTTAGCGGTACCCTCACTCGAAAGACGCACAGGTATAGTCACTCTTCCTTCTGTAAGGAAATGATCTTTCTCTTCGTAAGCAAATGCTTCTTGTGTAGCCGGTTCCACTTCAGATGGTGTAGACTCGTGTAGCTGGTTGTTCTCCTTCTTTTTCTTTGAATCTTCATCGGCATCGGCGAATGCCTTTGTATCTTCATTATATAAATGTTATGGCGCAGCTGTACTCCCAGGTTCTTTTTAGAATTCATCAGGTCAGGTTCAACGGGACCATCTAGCTCTGTCAGGCGGGTCTGGTAACTTGCTTTGGACTGGAGTTCTTCCCTATAAGTAAGTCAGTCTAAGGGTGAAAATAAGAAACTATTGCTATTGCGCTTTTCTTATCTTAGAAGTCTTCTTTTCGTTCAATCGGAGTTGGCAGCACTTTCTAGTTTTCTATAGTTCGAAGGAGAATAGACGAATAGATTCGAGAGAGTTCTCTTACTTACTATCTTTCTTTCTATCCAAGACCTTATCTATCTATATCTATAATAATCTACTAGGTAAGTGAGTAGGAACATGGTACACTTGGTTGTTTACTTGGGCTCTGCTCGAAACAAGCGCTTCTTTTTTATAGAAAGCGTATCAGGAAAAACGCTATACGGCGATTGCTTCTTTGTCTTTGAATTAAAGAATTAAATAAAGCTGGCTCTTATACTTTATAAGGGAAGAGCCTCGTTTTAAGTTAAAAATTTCCAATCGTTTGGGTTTTATTTGATATTAGAAGCTTGTGCTTTGTTAGTATGTATGTTGTTATTCGTTCGAACCGTCAACTTTGCTTGTTGAAGAGCAGCCGGTATAGCGTTATAATCTTAATAAAGAATTCAAAGGGTTAAGGCAGGGTGGTCTCTTTCCAACCAGAGGATTTCCGAAGATTGAGTCAGCTGACGAATCCAATATTTTAGGCTTTCTATTGCCGAGTATAAAAAACAAAGACAAGCAAACATCATAGTGTAGTAGTAAAAGAAAAGTAAAGTTGTAAAGTTAAAGGCTTACTGCTACTAACTCGTAGTCAAACTGCCATTTGCTATGAGTTTCACCCCTTTCTTCCGATAAATTCCATACATGGGCGTATCGAAAAGACGATTACGTAGTACTCCATTGGAATTCCTTATTTTAGCTTCTTTTAAATTAGGAGGTAAAAGTGAAATGTAAAAAAAGGAAAAAGAGCAACTTCAATTAAAGCGCTAGAATCCGACTCCTAGGTGCAAATCGTATCATTTTAATTGCGAGCTTTACGAGTACGATAACGTGAGGCCACAACCCACTTTCTTTCCTGTCTTATCTCAGACTCAGAATAGGAGTATAGATGGTGCTGCCATCATAAAAGAAAAGAGTCTTCTCTCTACCCAATAACCTGGTGCGCTGCATGCTGATCTGCCTTCCAAAAGGCACTTCTAATTGATCTTCCTTTCTTTTTAAGACAGGTCTTCTCATCTGCATCTGACGAATCTCATATTTTGAAAAAATGAAGCTATCCTTGCAGCGGATAGTTGCCCCTTTTAAGATGTGGAAAAAGATCCCAATCTCAATCTTTCTTTTGGGTTTGCGCCTTCATGCTAAGTCTTTCCTGATATAGATCCAGAGTTCCACTTCCATTGGTCAAATCATTTCATTTTGTACCAACTCATCATATATCCGTTCCTTTGTTCTGTTAAAAGTGAACGAGTGAGCGAAGTTGCCGAAGAAATTAGCGTAAAGAAAGGGGGGCGAGAGGAGAAGCACATGCACTTCTTTTCAGTTCGAAAGGAGCGAGGGGAATCTCAGTAGCCGGTTCACGATGTTTCAAAACAAAGGCTATTCAATTTCTTTTTTTCTTTACTTTACAAGGGCTAACCCGATCTTTAAGTATTGGTAGGTCGTCAAGAACCTACCTTCAATCATCGCATCTCTTTGGTTTGGCTGGGTCCTTCGGGAGGCGATTGAGAACATCTCAAATCTCTGGATATGTCTCTGTCGAAGTAGCTAAAGGTCCCCGATTAGGATTAGACCAAGACCAAGACTAAGAAAGATAGAGTCTTTATTTAGGTGTATATAGAATATATAGAATAGGATTGATATCACTATAATTGGACCTTTCTTTCCACCATCTGCTTCAGGTGTCGCTGACACCAACCCCTGCCTGCCGCATCTGCTTTTTCGACTTCGTCTTCTTCTGAAGCAATTTCTTATTCTTATTCAGTTCAGAGAATTCCTCTGATTGATGAATCTTTATCTGCTAATGCTTCTATATTATTATTATATTTATATTCTAACGAATATAATATTCTAACTAAACCCAATAGGATAGGAGAGGCCGCTTTGCTTGATTCCTCCGAAATCCACTGATTCCTCCGAAATCCCTTTCTGGGTTGGGAGATATCTTCCTCGAAACCAGCTTCTTATATAGGCTATATTCCCTTTGTCCATTAGATAGGCAGGACATTTATCATCAAGTCTTTGCTCAAAAGTCTGTCTTTTTCGTCCTTTCTTTCCTTGCGGCTCGTCAGATCAAGCTTGATGAGATCGATGTTCGTCAGATCGAGGATGAGACCAACAAACCGTTTTTCAAAGGCACTTGCTTGCTATTTTCTTTAATACAATCTGAATTCTCTTCTCGAAAGGATCTTCTCTCAATCTAGTTTGTTGTTTATTTTCTTATTAGGGATACCTTTATCCATTGTGGTTGTGGTCACACTGTTTTAAGTTTTTCAGCCTAATCTTTCTCAAAATCTTTTTTTTTTTCTTTGTTATTCTTTCTGATGAGCTTGATGATCTTTTCTTTGTCTAAAGGTGGGTGTATATTCCCAATTCTAAGATAGGAATTCCAATATGGGGATTTCTGCTTTTTTTTTTAGTTAAGCATACTATAGTTCTTTCTTCGGCAACTTCTTCTCATCCTGTTTGTGGGCAGGCGGTTTTCGTTGTCGGAGTTTTCTATAGAAGAGACTGGGATTTTTTTATGTCTAAAGTTCACGCTTTTTGTGCGGGTATTTTTCTTATTATTCTTTCTTGGAATTTGATTTCAGTTGAATTTCACTTTAATTTCGTAGACGAGGAATCGTTTCTGATGTGAGGTCTGATGCGAGGAAGGAAGAATCTCATTTTATTCTTTTAATGGTTCATGGAAAGGGGCTTCTTCACTCACATGATAAGCATAGGTATCTGGCTAAGCCAGTGTCTTAATCTCCTATCATATGGAGCGAGCAAAGGAAATTCCCTACCCCAGCCAGTCTTTCGGCCCTTGATCCTAGCTTACCAAAAACATACATAAAAGAAATGAAATAAGGGTCCGATCCTTCTGAGCTTAAATTAAGGAGAGACCCTAGGAAGAAAAGCCGGGCTATTTCGAGCCAATTGCTACTGGATTGTACGATTCGCGGACAGGGAATCTGAAACCTGGTTTGAGGATTTTAAGACTGGAGTGGTTTCGTCGTTTGACTTTGACCTGCTACTGATACTGAATTTCCACTACCTTTTACTAGACTAGACTAGGGCTAACACCTATTACCATTATAACTTTTTAAAAGTGAGACAATAGTATAAATAGGGTTAAGAAGTTCCAAAGGAAGATTCAAAGGAAGAAGCTTTTTATGATGAGTCCCTTGATATATACAAGGGGGAGATTTCTCTTTCCAATTACCAATGTAATCACCGGACGTTGCCATGCCTTGGCATCGCATCGGGTAAGGAAATTAAAATAAAATTAAGTAGAGTAAGGGGAGAAGTTAACTTAACTTTCCAGAGAAAGGAAAAAGGCTTTCATCAATCGCAAGAACACAGGCACAGGAAAGATAGATAGAAGAATGTTCGGGAACAAAGAAACGAGCCTCTCTTCCAAGCATCTAGAGCTGTATCATCCGAACAAGAAGCATTGGCTGGTGGGGCTGAAGTGGCAGCAGAAGGAATCTCGGGGTCGGGATCTGGGGACTCTTCCTTCCCTTCTTTTCACAAGCGAAAATCACGGGCTTTTACTAACTTTTTAGAGTGTGTTGGGGTCAGTATTGCTGTTTGCGTTCCAACCGCTGAGCCCGGTTCCGAGTCTTCAAAACGACATGCAAACGGCACACGCCAAACGTTACGGCTAGCATTCTAACCGCTTACTGTGGTTTTGTCTCCTCTCACGAGTCCCGTAAAGGTAAAGTAAGGCTAAACCCCCTCTCCTTGCCTTGTCTTGTCCTAGATATGCGAGTCCCTCCAGGTTCTCTCGCTAACGCTCAAAGTACTCATAAATTCGCACCCTCTTACTTGGGATATTCCACATGCTAAAACTCGAATACGTCTACTATCAGCATACAGGTTTAATGAAGGATTTCTCCCCTACAAGCGATCATTCCTCTGCTAATGATTTGAGGAAGACCACACTTCTCACTCTACTAATGGGGGACGCCTTACTTGTTACCTTAGCGGACCAGTCGAGTAGCTTCCTTCGCCCTTCGCTAACCTCGTTACACTCGTTCTTTCGTTCCTTTATGTATGTGGTCTATTGCCGGGGCAAGGTGCCAAGGTTGTTTACACCTTGGTACGAGCAAGAGTAAGATTACAGAGGTATATAAATAAGAGGACCTGCCTACCCATCGTCATCAACAGCAACAGCTTCATCCGCTTCAACATCCACTGATACTGCTGCCACGTCTGCTACATCTGAGTCTTCCTCGGCTACTTCTTTTGAATTTTTAATCTTCTTTGGCGAATGCCTATTATTATAGGTGGTATAGAGGCGTGGATGCTCCTTCTTCAGATTCAGACGGCTCCTTCGAAGGGAACACTGCTTTTTAATCTCCTTAAGCTAAAACGTGGATCACAGCTTGATTAAAAATCATAAATTGAATTCTTCCCTGTCTTAATAAAGAAATTCCCTGTAAAAATATGAAATTAAATTCTCATCTAAATTCTTGAACTGAAAGCCTTGCCTTTGATCCTTTGATCCTTACCTTAGAATAGTATGCTTGGGGAAAACCTGGGCATGCAGGATGGCTCGAAACACAAGCACGCTGGTTTGGCTCGAAACGCAATTCCCTAGCTTACTCGACCACTATGAGAAAGGGAAGATCTCACACGAGAGATCGAATCCACTTGGCCTTATAATATAATAAAAAATAAAGGGCGGGTGATGCAGAGCTGGTACCTATCCTGAGAACAAGAGCCAGTGCATGCCCGCCCCTTGTTGTGTTGGATGAGCATGATTTTGAACATAAGCTAGAGCATGTGGCCCGAAACCCGGGCTTTTTGTGCAGCCATTATTATTATTACATTACTTAATAAATGGACTTTTCAAATGAATGAAAAGGTAAGGCGTTTTGCCGGGATTTTCAGTTGTGATCTAATTTCCACTCGCACCCCTATCACGTAAATCCAGTAGCTAAAGAGCGAAAGTCAAGTCTTGAAAGTCAAGTCAAAAAGCTGCCCAAGCATACTATAAAGGATCAAGGGATCAAGGATCCAGGTAAGTAAGGTTAATTCCAAGGAAGGACCTCTATCTCTATTACCACCGAAAGCTTAAACTTCTAATGCGAAGGGGCCATCATCCGGATCTGGCAATGAAAATGGTGAATCTGTAACTGCCTCTACTTAGTCTTCGTTAGCAAATGCTAAAACTAAAGCTAATGCGTTAACTGAGTTTGGAAATTCGTCAACTTCCGCAGGTAATCCCTCGACAAATGCTGCGACTTCCTCTCGAGCGAATGAAATGAATGAATGAAAATTTCCTTTTTAATTAAGGAGCAAGCTAAATATATGAGCTGGTTCCCTTGTTCAACAAAGACTTGCTCACAGGTTTCTGATGCCCAGCTTTCTTTTATGAGGGATCGAGACGATGTCATCGGCTTTTCTTTTCTTTTATGATCGGAATTTCTCATTATCACACGACTGGACGGACCTTTGCTTTCACGAGATAAAGATAAAGAAAGAAAATGATGACTGGTTCGCGTAACGCCCAATCATATGACTGCTGGTTCATGTAAGTCTCGAGTTACTTTTCCTTTCTTTTCTCCCCAATACTCAATTTCTTAGGGAACGAGCTTTAGCGGGGCTCGTAACAGATGTCCAGATCGTAAGGACCAGACGCTATTGCTAGGGCTGGAAGATCTTCCGTCAATCCTGCTCTTATTAAAGACATTAGGCTCATGCTTAAGTTAAGAAGTCCCATGAAAGCAAACAAGGGAACTTCTTCCTTATATAACCTCTTTTTATCCTAAAAATTGCCGGATTGGGTGCCCGAGATGCGATTCTATGGCTTTGGTTTACTATTCTATGAAAACAGCCAACTCGCCCCTTCTTTCTTTTATAAAGATAAAGCACTTTCGCGCGTTCTTTTGGTTGGATTGGATCTCTTTGCTTGACCTGATCATTGGTTGTGCCAAAGCCTTGTTTCTTGGGCTGCTCTGACGTTGTTAAAGGTTGGCTCAAATCTCATGCTCCTTCTCCTCGGGGAATTTTTCTTAATGATGAACCGGCAGCTCAAATCTCATTCCCGAATCCATCTTCTGATACAGAAAAGGAATAGAACCAGGAGTTACCCTATTCAGTCCTTGCTTGTCAGTCTTCTTGCCTTGAGTGAAAAAAGATTTCGTTCGATAAAATGGAATTAGATCTGTCGAGCAGTTGAATTCTTAAAGCTTTCTGTTTATGCATGATTTTTGGCTGTTTATGATGGAGTGAGATTCACGTTGCCTGGTGGTTCTGATTAGTTGTACCGGATAAGACTTCGAACGGTCAATCGTAACAACGGTACGCATCCCTTTACTCCATAGGGCGGTTCTTTCCCTTGTGGGGAAATCTCTGGACCTGAAGGTAGAGCTGGGGCTATCATTGATTTTGGCACGATACATTACCTGTCTAGGTCCAGGGACGAGGGAGTTCACCCGCTTACCTACCTTTGGAAGAGTATCCAAGCTGCGCAAGCAGAGTCTTCTATCTTTGACGTATAACCTCAGTGTGGGGACCTGAAGGGCACTTCGATAGTAAATCACTAGATTAAGCCCGGCTTGAGTCCAATGCCAAGTAGAAGTGACGACAGTGGACGGTATTACAACCATCCTTTAGGTCTGTATGCTTAGGATCCCAATGAGTCGGTACGGGGCTCATGCTTCCCAAACGTCACGCATTTTTTAGGTCATTAGTCAACAGCTCCCTGGACAGCGAAATAGGGGTGACTTCACATTGTTTCCTGACACACCTATCTTTGTTTGAGGCGCTTTAGCCTTTTTAGGAGTCAGGGTTCCGGCTGATGCCGCACCTTGCGCGTATAAATTTATATGATATATACCTCTTTGCTGAGCACGTGACTGTGTACCTTGAAAATGAAAGCTGCATGTCTTCGCCCGCTCCCGGTTCAGGGTAGAATCCATTACCATTGAATGCCTTGGTCAAGCACGGGATTACGGCCGAAAAGCAGGGGTTTCCGCTAGGCGAAGGAGCTCAGAAAGCCTTACTCTATAGGGGCGCGCTAGCGCCCTTAAAAAGGTTTAATGGCCATGACCAGCTAAAGATCACTTCCATCTCACGAATTGGATTTGAACCAATCAATCTCCGATACCTTTAGTAGATCGTGAGTGGGTCTGTCGTCCTCCTCATTATAGTCCTTCTAGAATCAATAGCATTTCGTCGGAATACATCCTGTCTTTTCACCTTAGTAGTCCTATGCATAGTCAGTACTATAGCCCCAATCATGGCTACTAATAAAATAAGACTAGAAACCAAAAACCAGACAAAATAGTAAGTATAAAGTAAATTGCCCAATGTTTCCAAATTAGTCCAACTTCGCACCTTTCCGGCATAAACCGTATATCTCAGAGAGGTCGTATTTCTTTGGGTTGGTAGTAATGGAATGGTTTCATTATCTAAAATGAAGAACATTTCCCACCAAAAGATCAGTCCAATAATACCACTCACTGGTAAATAGCGCAAGACTTCTTCGTGAATCTCCGCTATTTGAATATGGAACATCATAACAACGAATAGGAATGAAACGGCTATAGCTCCTATATAAACTACTAAGAAGATCATAGCGGAAAAGTCGAGACCTAACAAAAGAAGTAAACCTGAAGTGTTGCGAAAGACTGGGATGGGAAACAAAACGGAATGTACCGGATTTTTAGCACGTACAACCATCAAACCAGAGACCAAAGCTGGGCTCGACAAAACAGAAAGTATCATGGTACGTCGTCCTTCACTGAAATGGAACTTTCATGCTGGTTTGGAGCAAGAACTAGCATGAAAGTCGATCTATTACGTACGACCAGCGCGGTTGTTCATATTTCATTTCCTTCTTCTAAACCAAGCCCCTATTAGAGAGCATTCACTGAGTTACTTACGATCTCAAATCTCTCTCGACGCCGAAAATTTCTTATGTGCCCAGGTTCGGCTAGCTTCTTCCCCATCTTTTAGCGTTCTGGGCAATAAAGAAACCCGAAATCAAAAAGAAAGAAGAGAAATTGGGCCATGTTTCCCGAGGGAGGCCACCTTCTCTCAGGCCAGCAGTCGACTAGAAGTAGAAGGCTGCTCTATGAGGGCTTCCCTCTTTCCTGGGCTCTGCTCGCCACTTTAAGAATAGGGCAACTCGCTACGTAACCTACGCTCCGACCCAGAAAGTAATAATTCAAAAAATTAGAAGAGTGAATCAAGATCTAGATGGATCCCTGTCTTTATCTCTATCCGGATAGATATGTCCCTATGAGCGACTACGCCGATCTTTATATGTTTTGGCCACGTCCCTTTCCGCTCCGAAGAGGAAGGTTTGGATCTTTCAATCTTATGTCGTGAGGGATGTGATCTATGTTAGGTCCATAAGATACCACAGCTTTTAGTGTTCTATGATTGACCTCCGAATAATGAGTAGGTAGTTCTATCCTTTTTATTTTAAAAATTTTGCTTCTCTTCTTTATCTTCATACTAAACTGATAAGAGGATGCAGAGCAATAGATCAAATAACTATACCTATAGTTGTAACCTATAGAACTTCTTGTTCGAGTAGGAAGATTTAGGTTTTTATCGTTCCTTCTCTTCTTCGATAAGAAGAAGGTCAAGGTCACGGAGTGATAAAAATCCCTCTTCATTCTGTTGCGCTCAGCGAAGGAACTGCCTAAGCATACTTTTTTGTATCTAAACTTCTTTGTTCTTTCTAAGTCTTTTTCTTGCATAGAAGAATGTAACTTTTGCAAAAACCGGGATTTTAGTAGTAGGCGGCATGCCTTCTTCTTTTTGAGTAGGCGGAACCATTCCTTCTTCTTTTTGAGTAGGCGGAACCGTTCTGTTTTGCTTCTTCTCCACATTCGGAACCGGCGACCCCTTAATTTGCCTATGATTTTTTCAACTAAGATTTTGATATAGAAAAATCTCCTTATTTCTTCATCGCGGGTTCTCGCGTAATTTTCTTGAAAAGATATTATATCACCGTGGGAAACTTTAAAATGAGTAATGTTTACTATTCCATTATTCACACACACTTTTCGATGACTTATCGGCTGCCTTGCTTGAGGAATAGTTTCACAAAAATGGAGACGAACCAGAATAACGTCCAATCTTGTTTCTGGATTGAGTAGAAAAGGGATATATGAAGTTCGTTTTGTTCCTCTATGCATCTTTGTGATGGGTAAATTCCCATATTTAAGAGGCAACTTTCGTGTAGTTTCTAATTTGATGTAACTGTTACGATTCTGTCTCGGATAAATCTTTTTCTTAGTAGATCTTTTCGTGCTTCTCCATTTTCGGAGAAGGCGGCGTTGCATTATTGTAAGTTCTCTCTTCCCAACATTTCCTAAAAGTAGACGAGAAGTTTTAAATCTTAATGCAGGCATTATGTATTGTTGAATCAGTCTTTTTCGCCACACGGGGGCTCTGGGAATTGAACCCAATTTTTCCACGACCCCTATTTCATTTCCGCCTCGCCCACTCGTC
Organism: Silene coronaria; assembly: GCA_028566215.1. NCBI lineage: Eukaryota > Viridiplantae > Streptophyta > Magnoliopsida > Caryophyllales > Caryophyllaceae > Silene > Silene coronaria. The sequence goes on along the minus strand of JAOWBH010089535.1, from coordinate 448 downwards.
TATCGACCCTTCGATTAGACAACAAAGATAGTGGAAGTAGCATGATGGGAGCTTATTCTAACAAAAGTGAATAGCCTTTGTAAACTCTTAGGGGCAAGCCTCCTTAATTTCTATATTTAAGAAGGGGATTCATCTTTCAGGAATTCGCTTATGCACCCTTGCTTGCTTACTAGAGTACTGTATACTGGGAAAAGCCCGAAACTAATGAGAATCTAAGTAAGCACCTTAAATACCTGTGCGGCTTGACCACAAGTCAGTTAGTAAGGAAAGCAATCCCGTCCTTTAAACAGGGAGCTCATACTTTAACTTAGAGGAATTCTGATCGTTAAGTACTCGCCTAGTGTGGGCAATAAGAGAGAAGATCCAGCGCAGTCGTCCACCCAAACGCCTCAGCCGCACAAGCCTAAAGCCAACATTTGATACCCCTATTTTCGCAGGTTTGATTAAA
>JAOWBH010089424.1:0-14462 GCA_028566215.1 Silene coronaria | reverse complement strand
CAATTTATTATTATTATTCCAAATAAATGAATATTAAATTAAAATAGATTAAAATATTACTTTTAAAGTATAATAACAGTCTTCAAAATAACGGGGTGTTACAATAGCAATAAAGATGCGAGGTATTACACACACTCCACCAAAACTGGGATAATTCTTCCACTCACACTTACTGGTATTTTAAATACCGATAGAGAGAAAATAAAAAGTGAAGATAAGACCGAACAAATAAGGGTCAAACGTCCTGCCGGAGTTAAGAAATTATTATTCCAGCATTGAATTCTTTTGCGAACTTTCTCAATAACTAGAGCAAAAATTTCTTTTTTACTAATCCCAAAACCAGTTGGTAAACTAAGATGCAATCCCATTCCCCTATTACCAGGAGCATTCAAAAGTCTAAGACAGGTCCGTGAATTTTGCAATGTAGTATTAGAACTAAAGAAAATGGTTGTTTTAGCCTCATTTATTCGTTGACCAGAAGCTTGACCATACAAACTTATAATATCCTTAAGGTCCTTGCACGAACTAGCATTAGCTTCAATAAAGAAAATACAATCGTCAGCAAACATTAAATGAGAGATTGCAGGGCTCCTAAGACCAATTCAAGTAACTCTAAGGATATTATTTTCTTGTGCAACATAAAGGAGTCGAGATAAAACTTCCGTACATAACGCAAATAAGTAGGGAGAAAACGGGTCTCCTTGTCTAACACCAGCTTTAGGTCGGAAACTTATCCCCGGAGAACCATTTATTAAAACTTCATAGGAAACTAATGTAACACAATTCATAATCAAATTAATTAAGTTTGATGGGAAACCCATTGTGATAATGTACATTTAATGAAGTCCCAGTTCAGAAGATCATACACTTTACTCATATCTACTTTAACAACCAGAAGACCATTTTTACCTTTAGTCTTCTTTGTGATATGATGGAATAATTCATGCGATAAAAGAATATTGTCACTAACATGTCTTCCCGGGACAAACCCATTCTGATAATCACCCACCAAAAGAGACATAACCTTTCCCAATCTGTTGGAAATACATTTGTGACTATCTTCATAAGCACATTGCAAAGGCTAATAGCCCTATAATTATCAACTTATTCCGAACTATTAGTTTTAGGAATAAGGACAATAGACGTACGATTAACATCATGTAAGCTAGAACTTGTGGTAAGCATAAACAGAACCGCCTCTTCAACATCATATTTAACAAGAGACCAATACTTTTGGAAAAATAGAGTCGGAATACCATCTGGACCTGGAGATTTGGTAGGTTTAATTGAAAAACTGCAGAGCGAATTTCTTTTCTAGTAAAAGGAGCTGCCAAAAAATCTTGTTCATCAAAATTCAATGTAACCTTAATATTAGAAAAATGAGCCTTATGAGGTGACAAATAATTCTCGAAAGAGCCACGTGTGTCATAAACCCCATAAATATTCTTGAAATGTTCTTCAAACAATACTGTAGACTCATTTCTGTCAAAAGTCTAAGAGTCATTCTCTTTTTTAATCCTAACTATGAAATTACGGCAATACCGGTTCTTTACCGAATTAAAAAAGAACTTAATACAAGCTTCTTCATCTTTGAGAAGAGATATTTTACTCCTTTGTTTCCAGAATATCGCAGATGCTAGATTAAACTCAATATAATCGGCATGACATTTCTCATATACGGATTCTGAAGCTCCATTGAAAACCCCTAGTAATTCATTTTCTAATTTGTCGTCAAAATCAGTCCACTTTCCATTCCATTGCTTACGCTTATTATAAGTCCACTCTTCAAGCGCATTCGAACTCTCCTTAGTTTAGTAGAAAGAACTATACTTGGTAAGCCATAGTCCATGCGAGACCACTCATCCTTAACTAACTGAGAACAATCTGCTGCATATTGGAAACTCCATGCTTCCAATTTAAATTGACGTTTTTTTGCGTACACTGTAGAAATCAGTGTCCAAAATAATCGAGTGATTAAAGATAGAGACTTGTACCCTAAAATCACTCAAATGAATGACTCTTTCTCGCGACTAATTGGAATCGGCCGGGTATCTGGAAACCAAAAGATTTTGAGTAAGGAGTGAGGAAACGTGATATGAAGCCCTTTAATCGGACATCTAACCCCGCCCATTTTAATAACGGCCTCTACTAAGATAAGTATTGGATTTCAAGCAAAGGTGTAGCTATTATGATATGAAATGCAAACATTGTTTTTAACCCTAGCATGTGAAGTTGTGACCACGTCATTTAATGCATGATTTACTACTTTGTCAAAGTGATTTAACATGTGAGTTCACTAATCGTAGTAAAAAGAATGCAAACATGGCTTAGAGGGAGATGGGAGCCATTGGGATCTAGCCTATTACAGACTAGGCATCTCACCACAAATGCGACTCAAAACCAATAAAAATGTACAACTACTCGATCTATTTACAAAGCAAGACTATACAAATAACACAACTTTATCGATGCCTAAGGATCGTTCTTAAAACACAATAGACAACGAAAAAAAGACTATAAAAAACGTGCTCAAGGGGAAGCCACGGCCTACCTACACGAATCGGTCGTGGACTCTTCTTGTTGTGCACACTCTCCTTATTTAATCGAACTAGATATCACTGCTATGAAAACACGGAAAACTGACGGAAAAAATCCGTCAGTAACAGCCCAAATCCGTCAGGAATTGGACATACAGACGGAAAATCCGTCAGTATTTTCCGTTACTACGATTCGTCACGAAAAACAATCTCCTGACGGATTTTCCGTCAGTAACAGCAAAATACTGACGGATTTCCCGTCAGTGAGGTCAACACAGTGTTGACTCAAAGTCAACACAATGTCGACCATACTGAGGAATTTTTCGTCAGTAATGTTGACTTTACTGACGGAAAATCTGTCAGTATGGTCAACATTGTGTTGACTTTGAGTCAACATATGTTGTTGACCTCCTGACGGATTGTCCGTCAGTAAATACAAAATACTGACGGATTTTCCGTCAGATTAGTGATTTCCGGACGGATTTTCCGTCAGGAGTCTAAAAGACAGGGGATGAAAATAGCAGCCCCTGCCTAGCCAGCCACAAACACGATGTAACACCCCGCCTACTAGGGAGCCTTCATTAAGACCTTCCCTAACAAATGATGTGCCACAGCCTCGGTTTCCCGAGGTAGTAAATATCAAATCTACCATAAAAGAACAGTTTATTAAAAATAGTTTATAGTGATTACAACCAAAATCAGAATCAAATATCAAATGAAATAATAAATAATGGTGTCTAATAACTAGCGGAAGCTACAACTCTTGACACGTGACCATCCCCATGCACCCGCAAGCTCTACTGAAATCACCTGCCAAGAACTGCTCATCATTCGTCACCACGAATGGATCACAGCGATCAAGCGTCAGTACTACAACAACAACATAATACCATAAAGTAATGTCATCAATGTCCTGCAACACCAGCTCTTGCCTCCAACACCACAACCACCCTTCAATTGGATTACCCATCGCAACAGGTGATCCCGCCGCCAGTGGGGAACCGCAACCTATCCCGCCTAAGCCCCGCTCGACGCACGAGTGACCCGGATTCATTAATATGCACATCCCCCTCCGTGATGGGAGTCACGAGGGGCAAAACTCGTGGGTGAGACCGTCTCCCAACGGCTCACAAATCAGTATCACAATATCACAACTCCACCACCAATCCTCCATCACAACACAACAGTAACATCAATCATGGCAATGCAAACACAATAACAACAATCACAATAGGCATTATAGACCGAGTAGGGAAAACCCTACCTCAAACAATTCGCGACAACAATCAACAAAAAGCAACTTGAAGGCCTCCTCTACGAAATCGGCACCTAATCAATCATACCGTTACATATAATTAATACAACACCCAATTTCCCCCAAAAAGACTAGTGTTTAATCTCGAACAACAATAATCAAAAGACTTACCAAGCAAGGGCAGAACGCGACGGGGGAATCTGCAAATCAACAAGGAAGAATAGTTACAGGTTGATTAGGGTGATTGAGGGAGATGAGAGTTTTGAAATGAAAGAACTGAATAAAGTGGCGGAAATACAATATATATATACATCTCCCCAAATGACCCTAATTAAAACCGTCTGATTTCCGAATTCTAACCCGCACTCGGCCGAGTCTTGAGACCACTCGGTCGAGTCTTGAGACCACTCGGTCGAGTAAGCCCAGCTCGGCCGAGTGCCAAAACACTCGTCCGAGTTAGGCTAACTCGGCCGAGTCCTAGACTACAGAATACGCAGTATTACAATGTGAGACCTAGTGTATCACCTTGAGGAGCACCAGTTTTGTTTGTTAAAAAGAAAGATAGGAGCATGAGGTTGTGCATAGACTACCTGGAACTAAATAATGTAACCGTTAAGAATAGGTACCCATTACCAAGAATTGACGACCTTTTTGACCAACTTAGTGGCGCGGGAGTGTTCTCCAAGATCGACTTGAGAACGGGATACCATCAATTGAGGATTAGGGATGGAGGCATTCCCAAAAACCACTTTTCGATCTAGGTATGGGCACTACGAGTTTGTGGTAATGCCATTCGGGTTGACAAATGCACCGTCCGTATTCATGGATTTGATGAATAGGATTTTTAGCCCATATTTGGACAAGTTTGTAGTGGTTTTCATTGATGTCATTCTTGTATATTCAAAGACTAAGGAGGAGCATGAGGAATATCTTAGAATTGTCTTGCAAACCTTGAGAGATAACCTTTATGCTAAGTTATCCAAGTGTGAGTTTTGGTTAGAGAAAGTGGCTTTCTTAGGGCATATGGTGTCAAAAAAGGGAGTGCCGGTAGACCCTAGTAAGATAGAGGCCGTGTCCAATTGGGGAGCACCAAAGAATATAACCGAAGTAAGAAGCATCTTGGGGTTATCCGGTTACTACCGGAGGTTTGTGAAAGATTTTTCCAAAATAGCTAGACCCTTGACCTCGCTTATGAAGAAGGAGAGGCGATTCAAGTGGGATGCAAGTTGTGAGACGGCTTTCCAAGCACTTAAGGATCGTTTGACCACCACTCCTGTGTTGACCTTACCGGAAGGAAGTGAGAACTTTGAGGTTTTTACCGAGGCATCTAAAAATGGTTTTGGGTGTGTCTTGATGCTAAACGAGAAAGTAATTATATATGCATCACGACAATTGAAACACTATGAGAAAAATCATCCCACCCACGATCTTGAGGCATTATCTTTATGGAGCGACCTTCAAGATATTTTTCGACCACAAGAACCTAAAATACATCTATACTCAAAAGGACTTGAATATGAGACAAAGGAGGTGGGTAGAACTAATTGGAGACTATGATCTAGAAATAATCTACCATGAGGGGAAAGCCAATGTGGTGGTCGATGCTTTGAGTAGGGAGTCGGTGCACTCCTTGTGTAACGCTTTATCAATGATGAGATTAAGGGAAGAGGTGAGGAAGGTGGGTATTTATGTAATTCGAAAAGGGGAGACGATTAGTGATTTGACTCTTAAACCCGAGTTGTATGGAGAAATTCGGGATTTACAAGCTACCGATCCGAAAATTTTGGGATGGAAATATGCCTTGGGGAGAGGGGACACATTCAGATTTATGCTACATGAGGATGAGAGTCTTTGGTTTGAGGGACGATGGTGCATACCTAAGTGAAGAGTTGAAAGATAAAATCTTGAGAGAAGCTCACAGTACACCACATTCCGTGCATCCGGGAGGCGACAAGCTTTATAAGGATTTGTAGAAAACCTTTTGTTGGCTGGGTATGAAGAAAGAGGTTGCGGAATTTGTGGCTAAGTGTCTAACATGGCCAAAGGATAAAAGGGAAATATAAGAGACCGCAAGGGAAGATACAATCTTTGGAGGTGACTACTTGGAAGTGGGATTCTATTTCTATGAACTTCATTGTGGGATTACCAAGAACACAAAAGGGGAACAACATGATTTGGATAATCGTCGATCTACTAACAAAATCGGCTCACTTCATACCCATGAAGGACACATGGAGCAAGGTAGATTTGGCAATCGCTTATCGAAAGAATGTGCTTAAGTTGCATGGGGCACCATTGGACATCGTGTCGGACCGGGATTCTAGATTCATTTCACGGTTTTGGCAAGAACTACAAGAATCCTTGGGAACCAAACTGAAGATGAGTTGGGAACCAAACTGAAGATGAGTACCGCTTTTCACCCACCCACGGATGGCCAAACGGAAAGGACGATCCAAACATTGGAAGATATGCTTAGGGCTTGTGTATTGGAATTTGAAGGCTCTTGGGAAGAGAGATTAGATCTAATAGAGTTCTCTTACAACAATAGTTATCATGCAAGCACTGGGATGGCACCATTTGAAGCTCTCGATGGTAGGAAGTGTAGGAACCCTATATATTAAGATGATGGCGCGGAAGCCATGGTGTGGGGCCACAAATGGCTCAAGACATGATTGAGCAAGTTCATATTATCCGGAAGAAAATGAGAGCATCACAAGACTGTCAAAAGAGTTATGTCGATTTGAGAATAAGCGATATTAAATTTGAGGTTGGGGACAAGGTTATACTCAAAGTTTCACCCATGAAAAGGGTGATGAGATTCGGAAAAAGGGGCAAGTTAAGTCAACAGTTTATTGGACTTTATGAGATTATAGCTAGGATTGGGGAGGTAGCCTACCTTTTGGCACTTCCCCCGGCCTTGGACCGTGTACATAATGTTTTTCACGTCTCCATTCATAAATACGTGAGTGATCCCTCTCACGTCCTTAAAGCGGATATAATCGAGGTAGATGATGCATTGACTTACGTGAAAACACCTAAGAAAATATTGGATCGGAAAGTAAGAAAAACTAGGCGTGGGGAGACAAACTTGGTTAAAGTTCTTTGGTCAAACCATCAAGTTGAAGAAGCCACTTGGGAAACCGAGGAGTCCATGAAAGAGCATTATCCCCATCTTTTCGAACAGGTATATATGAGTCGGTTACGAGGGCGTAACCTTATTTTTAGGAGGGCGGGTCGAGTACGCAAAACAAAGTCCTCCACATCTTTCTTCATACTTAGCAATCTTAGCTCGAATTAGCAATTTAGTTATCTTTTATTTTCGCATTAGAACATGTGGGTAGTAAAGAGAATCGGGAATTAGTAGACCTTTTGGAGTCGGACGTGAACTTCGGAGAAGAAGTTCATTTTTAAAGGGGGAAGACTACAGATCGACTTTACTTTGGCTGAACTCGGGCAAGTATCGTGACACTCGGTCGAGTGGTCATGACACTCAACCGAGTGGCCTGAACGATTAATATTTCTGACCCTGTCCTTCTAGTTTTCCACTCGGCCGAGTCAGCCGTGTCACTCGACCGAGTCGGTGTTCCACTCGACCGAGTGACTCTGACGGGTAGATTATTGCGCTTGTTAGTGGTTGAGCCCTTTGAAAGGGACTTAACATACAAGAAATCTAAATATTATCCTTAATCCCTCCACTCATCTTCTCACAAAATCACATTATACAAACACAAAAAAAATCCCTCTACCTTATCTTCTAAAAAATACCACCATTCTTCATCTTCTTCCTTGTTGACAACCTCTGGAAAGTCTGTACTCCCATCTTTCCAATGAGTACAATAACACCTTAAACCGACCTCGTTTGTTATCTTAAACATCGAATGAAAGTCACTCTATTGCAAGTGATCAAGAAGTTGTTGGAATCTGGTCAAAAAGTTGTAATTGACAAAAATTTTTTATTAAAGGTTGTGTTTGACAAACTTTTTTTTTAAAGGTGATGTTTGGAAATTATTAGTTTTAAAGGTTATGTTTTACAAAAAAAAAATTTTTTGTTTATATAGAATTGAATGAAGGTCCGCTCTAAAGTTACATGAAGATAACAATACAACGACGTACTAATTCGTCAAATCATGGTTTGAGATCTTAAATTTTAAAAAACAATTATTTTTCTTTTATTTATTTACAATTTAATTTATTTATCTGATACATGTAAAAGTCGTATATATGACTTTTTATTAATAAAATAATTTTTACAGTAAAAAAATTCCAAACAGCAGTAATATCAATATGATCGGCGAGTTGAATATTCTCATTCGTACTTGTGGTGAGACACAAGCCATGGTTATACGTGTGACATTAGTAGCCACATCCCGTACATTGTGTGTTAAAATGTTTTCAAAGGAAATGGCTACGATTTTCACTCACATGTATTTCATTATTGGTCTCTTGTTTATCGATGTCACATAATGTTTGTATTGGTTAAGGTTGTGTTAGAAATTATGATGATATGATGCACTGTTTGGTTGACTTATTGTAACACATCGACTTTACCTTGGCTGAACACGGGCGAGTATCGTGACTCTCGGTCGAGTGGTCATGACACTCGACCGAGTGGTCTAACCGAGTGACATTTCTGACCTTGTCCTGCTAGTTTTCCACTCGGCCGAGTGAGCTGTGTTACTCGACCGAGTAGGTATTCCACTCGACCGAGCGATCGAGTGACTCTTACGGGTAGATTATTGCACTTGTTAGTGGTGGAGCCCTTTGAAAGGGACTTAACATACAAGAAATCTAAATGTTATCCTTAATCCCTCCACTCATCCTTTCACAAAATCACTTTATACAAACACAAAAAAAAAAAATCCTTCTACCTTATCCTCTCAAAAATACCACCATTCTTCATCTTCTTCCTTGTTAGATTCCATTGATTGAAGCCCCATTGTCACCATTTGCAAGTATCACCTTTAAATCCTTATTCTACTCTCTCAACCTTATGTGAATTCTATATCTAAACTCTTGGGAGGTTATTAAATCTATTATAAGTTGTAGTATGTTAATTAGAGGAATTATCGAGTGATTTATACTATTAGAATGTGTAGTAAAGCATTCTTGTCTCCTACATATGTATAGGAGGAGACTTTGTAGAGGAGCACTTCTAGTTGAGCTTGTTGATTGAAGAGCTTGTTTGAGGTAGAGTTTTCCTACTTAGTTTTGTTAATTAATTCATATTGTTATTCATATGTTCATGAATAGATGCATTGTCACATGTAGGAAACATCTCATATACCGTGAATGTAGTAGTGGTTGATTTATGTCACATGAGAATGAGACCTCATTTGGTATAAGAATGGTAAAAGAAACATTTGAGTAGTTAAATGAATATGATGAGTTAATGTTAAATTAAATGATTTATTCTATGTGATATATGTGATTGGTACCAAGGTATTCTTGGCATGCCTTAGGGTGATTGCCACTATGTTGGTTATTTGGAGATGGTTGGAATTGGCGGGGTATTATGAGATGTCGAGGAGACGTGAGACAGTTAGGAGATCATCTCACGCTTGAGCCGTCCATTAGGGTTTCCTACCATAATTAAAATGTTCACATTAATGTCTTGAGGATGGAGAGACTTATGGTGAGCCGTAACGTCGGGCAGGGGTCTAGTTAGCACCCGGGCCCGTACGTGGGTGCCTCCCAGTACTTGATTTCGGATTGCGGTCCGGTTGTGGGTGGCAACATTGCGATGCCGTCACCGATGTGGTTGGAGGAGAGGTGGTGATGCGGGATGTTCCCTTTCTTTGGTTCATATTCGCATTCTTGCATTCAAGTATTCGTCTTTTTTATTGATTGACAAAACTAATAGTTTCGGTTAATCTACCTTGATCCACATGATGATTTCTGACCATGTGGGGAGCATATGCAGGCTTGGAGCTTGGGATCATCTTACATCGCGTCAGCACTCTTTTATAGATGGCATGTACTAGTTAGATTGATGAGTATTAGTACTAAGACATTATGGAGATGTAATATTGTAAGACACTTAGATTCTATGTATGACTAAAACCTCTTTATTTTATATATGATGCTTTGGATTAAATAGTTCGCACCATAACATCGGGAAACCGAGTGTGTGACACGTTCATTAGTCGGGATTGCCTTATTTGTGGCCTCTCAGTTAATGAAGGTGCTACAAAGTGGTATCAGAGGGTTCGATTATGAAGCCTAACCAATGAACTCAATGAACATAGGTGTGTCAAAATAAAATGAACCCGGTTCAAGTGGTAGGGGCTAGGGGCGACCTTGGAAGACGTCCCGAGTTTGTACTCTAGTCCTCTTGACTTGGGTCGGTTACTACATGGGGAAAAGAAAAGGGGGCATTCTTATGTGCATTGTAGATATCCTTATGTTTGTTTGCTTGAATTGAGTGCCTATGAATTTACAATATGCCGTGAAGGAGAAATTGATATTGTAGTTGATGCACCTATGTGTATATATGAATGATGAAATGGATAGTATGTGCGTTAGATGATACTCACATGATAGCTTGTTACGATTTTCTATGTTGATTTACAAGTGAAAAGTGTGTATGTATGGTGTAGTTATGTGTAGTAATGCATGATTGTTGTATGCATAAGGGTCCATAGAATGCAAATAACGCGCTTTCGACCGAACTCGGTGGGACACTTGATCTAGACCAAGTGGGCAGGATACCCGGCCGAGCCGAGTAAGGACACTCGACCGAGTACCCCTGCCACTCGGCCGAGTGGATGTGACGGGAAACATGGGGAGTTCTGCCTACTTTACACTCGACCGAGCGAACGAGGGACTCGACCGAGTGAGTCATGTAGTCAGCCTAGTGACACCCGTACTCGACCGAGTGAAAGTGAAGGCAAACTCGGAAGTTCCTGGAAGTTTGGTACTCGACCTAGTACAAAGGGCACTCGATCGAGTGGGAGCCCATTCGACCGAGTGGCCCCATGGGAGTTTAATCCACGATTTGACTTCTATGTGGGGCTACTGTAATACTTCCTTTGGCTTTTGATGCCAAGATACCGGTTATTAAGAGGGCGCAATCCAACTCCGAGACGGACCATGATACCAAGGAGGAGGTCGTGAGACTTCGGGCCCAAAATACGGCCCTCACGGACGCACTTCGGGGAAGAGATGGCCATGCTTCGTCCATAAACCTAGCAATGAATAGGTTTCGCCCTACCCGCTATGAAGTAAAAGGCGAACCAAGCAAGTTAAACGATTGGGTTTGAGAAATGGAGAACATCTTCGACGTGATTAAATGCCCGGAAGACCAAATGGCGGAGAAAGCCGCGTTTTATCTCACCGGACCAGCAGGGGCATGGTGGAGCCATGAGAGGCTACTACAAAGGCAATGGACATGCGGCGATTCCTTGGGTCAATTTTAAGGCGGAGATAATAGATGAATTCATCCCGGAATATGTGAGGAGTCGACTTCGTGCCAAGTTTGATAGCTTCGTGATGGGTGAGGACATCACCGCCAAAGAATAGTATATGAGATTCAATGAGCTCTATGCCTACGTAGAATACCTCATCCTAAGTCAAGCACACTTGGCCTTGAAATTAGAGAGGGGATTGTCCTACAAGATATTGAGGAACATGACCGCGGGGGTGCTTACCGATGTTAAGGATATCTATGCTCGAGCCAAGAGGTTAAAGGAAGTGACCAAGGAAGCAAAAGAGAGAGTGGGAGGAGGAAGGCGGAGAGTGAAGGAGGGGAGACTTTCAACAAGCGTATGAGCTTCAATCAACATCGTTCCTATTCGAGAGGAGCCCAACTAAGCTGAGGGGTTAGATTTGCCAAGGGTGGCAGGAGAGCCATGAGTGAAGGAGGGAGCATCAAGTGTTGAAATTGTGGTGGAATAGGCCATAAGACGGCGGATTGTACTAGCCAAGGGGGAGGAACTAACATGCGTTTTAACCAAGGGAGGTCCTGTCAAGCACCCACCCAAAGCTTCACCAACTCTCGCGTCACCAGAGCTTAAAGGAACCCTAACCAAGGAGGAACCGGGCGGGGGAGCTTCATGAGAGGAGCTTTTCCTCAAGGAACCATTATGAGTGGATAAGCATCGGAGGCTAGGCCAATAACGTCGGCAAGTACGGTGCAAGTGGCCCAGAGAGCTAGTGGGAAGTTGTACGCCATGGGGAAACAAGCGGCCGAGGAGGAACCTCACGTAGTCTTGGGTATCTTTCTCATAAACTCCATACCTACTTTCGTACTATTCGATTCAGGAGCTACCCATTCGTTTGTTTCCAAGAGGCACTTTTTGACCCTAGGATTTGGGGAAGGGAAGAAGGCCAATGACGCTGTAGTCCTACCTTCGGGGAAATCGGTTATATGTACCAAATTGTTTAAGGAAGTGTCGGTTATCATAGAGGGGACAAATTTTTCGGTAGACCTATTTGAATTTCCACAAGAGGGGTTTGTAGTCATTTTGGGAATGGATTGGCTAGGTAGGCATAAAGCATATATTGATTGTCACCAAAGGAAGATATCTCTTAGGGGACCCAAAGGTGTGAGGGTATCTTATAGAGGTTTCACGAATCAACCCCAAGTCAAGTTAATTTCCGTAATGACCTTGAAGTCGCTTATGAGGAAAGGATGTCCTATATACTATGCCATGTGAGAGGCCTTAGTGTAGAGGAACCCAAAGCCTATGATATACCAGTGGTGGGGGTGTTCATTGATGTATTTCCGGAAGTATTACACGGTTTACCCCCACAACGCGACATAGAATTTGGTGTGACTTTGAAACCGGGAACGGGACCAATTTCTAAGGCTCCGTACCATATGGGCCCAAAGGAATTAGAGGAACTCAAGAAACAATTTAGTGAACTTTTGGATTAGGGTTATGTGAGACCTAGTATATCACCTTGGGGAGCACCGATTTTGTTTGTTATAAAGAAAGATGGGAGCATGAGGTTGTGCATAGACTACCGGGAACTAAACAATGTAACCATTAAGAATAGGTACCCATTACCAAGAATTGACGACCTTTTTGACCAACTTAGTGGGGCGGGAGTGTTCTCCAAGATCGACTTGAGATCGGGATACCATAAATTATAGATTAAGGATGGAGATATTCCCAAAACCACTTTCCGATCTAGGTATGGGCACTACGAGTTTGTGGTAATGCCATTCGGGTTGACAAATGCACCGGCCGTATTCATGGATTTGATGAATAGGATTTTTAGCCCATATTTGGATAAGTTTGTAGTGGTTTTCTTTGATGACATCCTTGTATATTCAAAGACTAAAGAGGAGCATAAGGAACATCTTAGGATTGTTTTGCAAACCTTGAGGGATAACCAACTTTATTCCAAGCTATCCATGTGTGAGTTTTGGTTAGAGAAAGTAGCTTTCTTAGGGCATGCGGTGTCAAAAGAGGCAGTGTCGATAGACCCTAGTAAGATAGAGGCCGTGTCCAATTGGGGAGCACCAAAGAATGTAACCGAAGTAAGAAGCTTCTTGGGGTTAGCCGGTTACTACCGGAGGTTTGTGAAAGATTTCTCCAAAATAACTAGACTCTTGACCTCGCTTATGAAGAAGGAGAGCCGATTCAAGTGGGATGCAAGTTGTGAGGCGGCTTTCCAAGCACTTAGGGATCGTTTGGCCACCGCTCTTGTGTTGACCTTACCGGAAGGGAGTGAGAACTTTGAAGTTTTTACCGACACATCTAAAAATGGTTTTGGGTGTGTCTTGATGCAAAACGGGAAATTAATTGCATATGCATCACGACAATTGAAACACTATGAGGAAAATCACCCCACCCACGATCTTAAGCGTGGTGCCGTGGTATTCGCGTTAAATATTTAGAGGCATTATCTTTATGGAGCGACCTTCAAGATATTTTTCTTACCACAAGAACCTAAAGTACATCCACACTCAAAAGGGCTTTAATATGAGACAAAGGAGGTGGGTAGAACTAAAAGGAGACTATGATCTAGAAATAATCTACCATGAGGGGAATGCCAATATGGTGGCCGATTCTTTATGTAGGAAGTCGGTGACCTCCTTGTGTACCGCTCTATCAATGATGAGACTAAGGGAAGAGGCGAGGAAGATAGGTATTCATGTAATTCGAAAAGGGGAGACGATTAGTGATTTGAATCTTGAACCCGAGTTGTATGGAGAAATCCGGGATTTACAAGCTACCGATCCGAAAATTTTGGAATGGAAAGATGCTTTGGGGAGAGGGGACACATCTATATTGATGGGAGTCTTCGGTTTGAGGGACGATAGTTCATACCTAACAATGAGGAGTTGAAAGATAAAATCTTGAGAGAAGCTCATAGTACACCATATTCCGTGCATCCGGGAGGCAATAAGCTTTACAAGGATTTGAAGAAAACCTTTTGTTGGTCGGTATGAAGAAAGAGGTTGCGTAATTTGTGGCTAAGTGTCTACCATACCAAAGGGTCAAAGGGGAGCATAAGAGACCGCAGGGGAAGATACAATCTTTGGAGGTGCCCTCTTGGAAGTGGGATACTATTTCTATTGTAACACCCCGTAATTTTGAAGACCTTTATTATATTTTAAAAGTAATATTTTAATCTATTTTAATCTAATATTAATTTATTTGAAATAATAATAAATTGATAAATATAATTTTATTTTATTTTTGAAGTAATGTAATTATTTT
>JAOWBH010089313.1:0-14465 GCA_028566215.1 Silene coronaria | reverse complement strand
GTGTTGGATCAAGGGGACACCTCAATAGTGAAGTTTCAAAGTAATATAGCTTCCAACTGGTATTTGTATTTTGCACATGTATCCTTATCAATGTGATTCTTGGAACAATAACATATTGAGGTACAAGTGTACAACCTATTGCTATTCTTGAATGATGTAGGACGTGTGAAAAATTGCTTTTTAGTATTTACCTGATGAAATATATCTTTAAAAAAGTTTGTCTAGAAAGGAGGTTAGATGAAGCTTTTTGTTTTTTCAAGATAATAGTGTGATATGGCTTCAGAGAAGGAAAGAGTATATGTAAAGCAACTGTGCGAGCATAATAGTGAACTTGTTTTATTTCTAATATCTTAATACTGCTGCATGCTTAAGGGTTAAACAAAGGTGGTATCATTGGTAACACAGTTTCAGGACTCGATTCTGAAACTCAGACCTGACCCAGGCCATTAAACTTTTGAACTGATTTATGAGCAATTATCTGCTTCAATCAACCATAAATTTCAGCTTTAGGGTCGACCGGTCTAGTGCTTTTTTTTTTTCCTGTTCTTCTGAACTTTTAAATTTTTACTCAATGCTGTCACATAAGTTGCAAGATTATGTATTTGCAACAACATTAGCTAGTGCCACTGTCTCAGGGTTTTGCCACATGTCCACAACCTTGTCCTTGGACTTAAGACACACAGAAATTTGTCTCCTTGATTGCCTCGATTGAATCCTACTTCACAATATCAGAAGCAAAAACAGTTATCAAGCGATTTTGCTTAATTTAAAGCCAAAGTAACACGCGTCTTTGCCTACATAGGACATGCAAATTCAGAAATATTGGTATTGATTTTTAATAGCTAATTGATTAAGTGTACCTGTTAGATAAAACTTTTTCAAAACTCCTGCCTATGAGTATAATTATTTTTAAAACTCTTATCTTTTACTAACATAAAAATCACTTTTGGGCCAACAATTTTTTTTGGGCAAATATCAATCATTAATGGTCTGATTGTAGGTAGTAATAAATTCATTCATCATTGATCAATCGGCGAACTTTGCCTTTTTGTTTGGCTAAAACTGACTTCTGGTAAGGAGTGCTGGAAAAAGCGGTAGATGATTCTGTGTATTAAATCTAAAAAAGAAATATAAAATCAAACTTGAGACTGAGGAAGCCCATGGCCACTTCGATTATAAAACAAGTTGCATAAAGACTTCTGATGGTGGATCTAGAAATTAATGCTAGGAGTCAGATTGTCAGAATGACTTGAACGAAATGATAAAAGCTTTCAAGTGCGGACTAGGAGAACTAGAGCCAAAACCATGGGACAAATAATAAATTGATGTGGGTGAAAGATACTGATGCTGACAGCTATCTGTTCAATGCTGTGAATGGTAGAGTCAAATGATAGTGTAGGTTTATCTGGTTGAGGTTGAAGTGGGGTGGGGGTGGGCGTGGGCGGAGCTTTTCATTAATAGAGGGAGCTACTTCTTTTTATGTTCAATTTGTGTTCCAACTTCCCCACATTCTCTTTCTTTCTCCGTCTTTTATCTTTCCCTGGCTCTTTGATTGTTGCTAAGATCTGTTTCCACACTGCATGTTCGCACATTGTTTTAAGTTTTACATGGGAGAATTGGTGTACACTGCCTTCTCTTTTCTTGAAGAGGTATGATGGTTTAGGGGTAAAATAAGTCAATAGTAGTTGGGAGATTAATACACTTCGTTTAGTTATTACAGTAATTGGGAGATTAATGCACTTGGAGGTACCTTGGTTTCTATCTGAGAAATGATACGAGAGAGCTGCAAGCCATTCTAATTGAATACAGCTTGTGCAAGCCATCCTGATGGAATTTGTTACTTTGCTGCAGTGTTAAGATTATTGCGAATTTGCTACATGCTATACTAGCCATGTTTTATTGATAGTCATAGTAGCTTCTCTCGTTGTTTGACTAATAGCTTATACTCTTAATTTTTGTCTAGTTTTTCTCAGCGTTTGGATAGTGGTAGCTTGTATGTGTATAAAAACTGCCTCCTCCACTGAATCTTAACCTACCCTTCTCTTTTTAACTAGAAATACTGAAACATTCTAATAGCCGTCTTATTCTTTGGCCATCCAATTTGACTTCTAATTTAAGTAATTCCTGTATTCTGTCAGAGGAGCCGCATGTGTATTTCGATGGAGCTGGTAACTGCTGTATTAGGTGATCACGGGCAGCGTCCACGTGAAGATTATGGTGAGATACACTTTCGTTTTCTCCTTGTAACAGGTTTTTATATCTGTTTAAGTTGTATAGCTAAAGAATTTGTCCTTTTCTGGCTTTCTTGAACTATGTACATCCAACTACTGACTGAATGGTTTTATAGTTGTTGTGACTGCTGTTACGGAGTTGGGAATCGGCAAGCCTAAGTTCTACTCTACTCCTGAGATATTTGCATTTTGCCAGAAATGGCGGTTGCCTACCAACCAAGTTTGGCTGTTGTCCACAAGGTACTGAAGACGCTTTCTCATGATTTCCAGTCTAAGTGGTCAAATGCACTTTTCGTCGTGCATTGTCAGTTGTAACTTTATGATGAGAGTTAGCTCTTATGGATTTTGTGTTTTAGTGCTCCTTTGTTTGCCTGTTCCTGGGGTGTCATAAAATGCACATCTTTATCTGCTAGAGTACACGAATAATCATCATCATTTATAGCTAGAGGGTGAAATTCATTGGCACAGAAAAATGGACAAGGGAATCATTGGTCATACTGTCAGTAAGCTTGATATGCTTTGAGTATGAAGCATCTGATGATCCCTCTTTCTCGAGAATGTGATTCCACCTGGATCACTCTATTATGTTGGCAGTGTGGCTCAAGGCCATCATAGTGCGTGCATCTAACTAAGCCCTTCATATTTTTCACTAATCCAGCTGGATTCCTTTGATTCTTTCTCACATAAAGCGGAGAGTAAAACTAAGTTAGCTAAGACCTCCAAATTTTAAGCTTCATGGGTCCTCAATAGCCATTTAGGAACTTGTATCCATGCGGTTATTGCTGGTACTTTAACTGTCTTGTTAATTCTATAGTCTCATTCTTCGATCATCAACTTCCCCGTTTTTCAGCCAGTATATCTAATTCCTAGACACGTTTTATTAGATTGCATATTTGCAGGGTTTTCATTTCCAGTCCCCTCATTGTTCATATGTTTTCATTTCAGCACTATTATTTTACAACTTTTATTATTGCTTTACTAGAGCTGATTTCATATCTCATTTTAACAATTTTTTTTGTAGGAAATCAGCAACATCATTTTTTGCAGCTTATGATACTTTATGTGAAGAAGGAACAGCAATTACTGTATGCAAGGCACTGGATGAACTTGCAGATATCTGTATACCAGGTGCTCATCTTTATTTCACTTCTCTGCAGATTTTATTGCGCCTACTTTTTAAAGAGTAGAGCACTGTTAGAATAGGACATTTGGGACCTGATATTAGGGAGAATAAAAGACTGCCATTGTTAAGTTTTTAGTTGATTCAAATGGTGTCTAACCCCTTACCGATTCCTTTCAACCACCGTAAAGAAAAATATCGGTTATGTGGACATGTTCTCATGCAATATTTGACTTGGGATCCAGAATTGTCTGTATGATGTGTATCGCCGCAATAAGTCTAGTACCTTATCCACCTCTCCTCCACTTCTGTTGCGTTGTTTTTTTGGTTTAAAGTTGTATCTAGATCACTGTTTTGTGTATCCTTAATTATTTTGAGATGATAGTTGAGAAATTCTGCCTGTTGGTTTCCAGGATCTATCGACCACATTAAGGCACAGGGTGAAATTCTTGAAGGTCTTGTTGCTCGGATTGTGAGCCCAGAAAGTTCAAGACGTTTGCAGGGGGTTCTGAGGGACTATCCTTTGCCATCTGCAGATGGGGGTATATACTGAACTTTCTGTATCTGATATTGAAGTTGAATTTAGATTTGTTATAATTTCTTCATATTTGAGTTTTGGACTTTTGGTTACACAATAGCTAATACTCGTTTGACATTCCCAATATTTTTTTTATGGTATTACTTTTTCACATACGGATTTTACTCTTTCACATAGACTTTTTGATTAAGTTGCCATATCATTTCCTTTCCTAAACCTAGACAAATTGAGACTTATACGTACGTAATTCCTAAAATCGAATCTAATTGTTCTAAAAACTTGATTAATGGATTATGAATTTTTCATTAGTAAGTAATTTTATTGTTCAATTATTATTAATATATTTTGGACGAAGTATAAATTATTAGGTTTATCAATTACCAAATGGTGCTAATTGTTTACCTCGGATTTGCAGAAATCCATAGAAAACAGCACCGACTCTCGTATGATTGAAAGAGTTTATTGAAGTCAAATGGAGTATATTAATTTTATTAATTTTTCACCAAAGTTTCTTAGCCATTAAAATAGAAACACCTCACTGTTTGCCACCTTCAAGTGCTTTGCATTGAATTATATTACTTAACTGGGAGAAAATGGCAGAGTAAGGAAAGGACTTTAATGAATAAAGGGGGATGAATGTACTCGATCTCTTATCACACTAATAAACTTCAACTTTAAACCCACAAATTTACAAACCCAATCTCAAATTGGTGAACGGAGCAATTCGGTCGGCGAATGGATCGACCAAAGCAAAGAGCAGTGAACGGAGGTGGTGTGGGTGGTGAAGGGTGAGGAGAAAGTGAGGAAAAAAAATCATTTGGGTGAGAGATTGAAAAAAATGACAAGGGTAAAATTGTAAAAACCATATGTGAAAGAGTAAAATGCGTATGTGAAAAAGCAAGACCCTTTTTTTTATCAGAAACAAGAAATTTGTTTGGGCCTTCGGGTATAGTTGTATTCAAGTATACTGTTGGATCTATGCTCAAGAGCTTAAGCATCTAGCTCTTCTTTTGTGTATTGGGCATCATCCCCTTGGTGTCATTTTGTACATGAGCATAACCCTGGCATCTTTTAACTGATTGACTATTACTTGTCAGAAAAGTTGTTGGATGCATGCTTCCAAGAGACCCTAACTACTTTATTTCTATCTAGAGGAGCCATGGTATCACTATGAAGCCCCTTTTTTTAATTTGGGAAGAAAGAAAATAGTCCTCAAAATGTGTTTTGGCAAACACAGTCTGCACAAGTTAACTCAATTGGTGGTTTAACCTTCCTTTTAAGACTTGAGTATCTCTTCTTTATTGAGACTGGAAGGTCCCAAAAGCTCTCATTAGCCTCCTTATCGCCAAACGGTATCAAACTGCTGTGGAGGTTGATTGCTTGTTAGATATATCGAACTGCCTTCTCTGTTAATCCCCTCAACCGCCAAGTCACTAGTGTGGGTGTTGTTTGTATTTGTAAGTTTTTATTGCTGTGAAAGCTGACACGTTCAGATTCTTTCAAATCTTCATTGTCTGGCAAACTAATTTTTGGAATTTTAGAGATTAGAGACTCACATTTCGTATTATTCCACCATCATGTCATCATCTGACGTGGCTCATCTAATAGATGATTACCACCTCTGTGTAGTATAGGCCATTCTCGAAACAGCTCATAAGTCTTATTCTGTTTTTTAGCCGCCAACATCAAGTTATCAATCCTTTGGAGTATTGTCTCCGTCAGCAAAAAAAGCAATTTGCTGTTAATTATATTTTGGACCCTCCTCCAATGCATGATAATTCATTTTTTTCTCTTCCTGAGTGACAAGTCACAGCCTATCAGACACCGTGCCTTAGGCGTGAGGCCGTGAGTCTGACTACAGGAAGCTTGTTTGCCACCCTTCCAGTGAGTAGCAGTAGACGTTAGGACTAGATGCAATCTGATAAACAAAGTTAAAATTTTATCTGTACTTGCAGCTTGTATCCAATATAGGGAAGATTTTTTTTTTCTAATTTTTTTAAAAAAGAGCATTGGATCCAAGTCATTTGCAATTTTAGAGGACAAAATATTCTAAGGTTAGAGTTGTGAGGACCTATTGTTCCCTAATACTTTACCTATTCTGACTAGCTCTCTTAGTAAAAGAAGAAAGTTTGTTGCTTTGTGCCTGTATCACAGTGTGAATTGTGCACATGGTAACGAACAAGTGCATGCTAATGTCAGTGAACATTGTTTCCTCATAATTTCTCTTGATAGAATCAGGGAGTCTGTCATGTGATTATATTGTGTGGAGAGCTTGATTTATATTTTATATTTCCAGCTGAGCTTGAGTTGGGACCAACATTGCGGGAAATTTGTGCGGCAAATAGGTCCGATGAGCAACAGGTACTATGTCAGATTTGTATGCGAAGTGCGGTATTGCTTTGTGTTTATTGTTTCTAAAGATAAAACTGATGAAGAGTTTCTGAAATTATGATGCAGCAAAT
This sequence comes from Silene coronaria, assembly GCA_028566215.1. NCBI lineage: Eukaryota > Viridiplantae > Streptophyta > Magnoliopsida > Caryophyllales > Caryophyllaceae > Silene > Silene coronaria. The sequence continues at coordinate 8,114 of JAOWBH010089313.1, read as the reverse complement.
AAAAGCACTTCTTAATGAAACTGGGACCTCGTTATGCCCTGATTTTGTTGATTGGTTGGGAAAAGAACCAGGTGATCGGCATTCCAGAACTGCCGATAGATCTATTGTTACAAAGTTTCTACAGGCTCAGCCTGCAGATGACTCGACTCGCAAGCTTCAGGTTTAGTTTGATATGTTATTATATTTGAGTGTACTTTTAATCTTCTTCCTCCTCATCATCATTAGTGACTCAAATTCCCCTTTCCCCTTACTACTAAGAGAATAAAAATTCTTAGTTGTACCCTCCAAAATGCATATACCTAAATAAGGAAATAAGTGAAACTTTCTTTTTTAAATTGTCATCTTAAACATATTCTTGTAATTAAAATCAAATCTTTTTATTAAATTCATTATTATGATTTTTTCATTAAAATAAAAAAAATGGTATTAAACTATAAATTATAAGTTGCTAAATTTTCCAATAATGTAATAATTATTGATTTAGAGAATAACTTGATGCATACATACAATTAGCTTCGTGACAACAAAAATAATCATTAAAATAATTGGACGAAATTTATAAAAAAATTCTTTAAAATAATTGGAGAAAATTTATAAATGACTGTGACATCCTTAGTTTTATGGTAAAAAAAATATTTTCATAAAAATACACATTTCATAACTTTTAATTATCTTTGATTAGTTTTCATTTCAATTTTTTTTGTTTCATATCAAAACACAGTGGGGTGAAATATTAAATATTAAGGTGCAAATTTAAATTGTATAAATAATATATTAAAAAAATAAAAATCTATATATACCACGCATGTATTGCGCGGGATCTATACTAGTTCATGTTAAATGATCAATAATGAGTTAGACTAGATTTTGGATGGATAAAAGCGAATAACCCAATCAAAGTTTCTGTCCTCTTCTGTAGTTTTATTGAGGTTAAATGCAAGAATCAAAAATTCTAGTGTATATTGGAAACGGTAATGGATCTGTTCTTTGCTGGTTCTCAATAGTTTATAGAACTTAAGGGTGGTTTCCGATATCCGACTTTATTTTCAGTCGGGTTTTTATAAGACCCATTTTGTATGCCATTATGCCCTGTTCTTCCTTTCAATGACTTCAGCTTCTTTGATGTGTCGTAACTATATTTTCTCTTGTAATTGAGAAAAGAAAAGAATTTTTTTTTTGCTGAGGCGTGTAGGTTTTATATATCTTATGCACTATCATGGAATATTCTGGTGGCTTCTTTTTCTTTTGCTTTCTGGGGTTATCTTGCATCAATCTGTTTACTATAATCGGCATCTGCTTGTTCTTTGTACGTGTTTCAGGAAATGATTCGTTTGATGAAAGAAAAGCGGCTCCCTGCTGCTTTCAAATGCTACTATAACTTTCACAGAGTGGACAGCATGTCAAAAGACAACATCCATTACAAAATGGTTATTCATGTGCATGGTGATTCGGCTTTTAGGCGGTATCAGAAAGAATTGAGGTTGTAATGGCAATTGCTAAGCAGTGTTTTCGCGATTCATTTTGTTGTATTCATGAAATTTCTAGTAATTGTATATCCTAATTCCTAACAAGAGCAAGTGATTGTATCTTCAGGCACAATCCTGCTTTGTGGCCATTATATAGAGGTAATTTTCCTGTACCTTTTGTGTTTCATAATATAGCAGGTGTCTTTGTTCTTTCACATTAAAATAACGGTTGGTAATGACTATCCCAGTATTTGACCATGGAGCCTTAATTTAAAAGAAATCTAGTATATCTTGATTCTTAAGCATGTAAAATGTCAAGCCAGCTCCCTTCTATAGCATTACTCCTTGTCTTTCCATGAACCTTTAATGGCAGAGTTTAATTTGGTCCTGCAAATTTCTTGAAAATTTGCTCCTATGCGTTTTCATTTTTAAGTTCAACTTCGGCGAGAGTGGGATGAGACTTTCTTGTGTTTTAGGGTTACCAGTTCTTGGCCTTCTTGTCTACGTCTTTATCGTATATGTACCAATCTCTTTGCTCGAGTGTCTTATGTTCTTACTGAGAGAGGACTAAACTTTGTTATCAATTGCTTTATTATAGTGGATTCTCGATCCATGTTCGGTTTTGTGAATTGCTGATTTGTCTAGTGAATTCTAGTGGAACATGTTTATAAACATGATTCAAGGGCTAAAGTCCCTGAAGTGGTTAACTTTTTTGTTTTTTGAATCAAAACTGTGGATAACTAGGTAACTAGAGGCTGCCTAAGACTCTGACACCATGTGTCTGTTTGTTGTGCTTTGAGGCTAAAAGACTAGCTGCCCGCTTGTATTTATAGAGATAGACGTTTTGGTTTGTGTTTATGGAGATAGACGTTTTGGTGTCAAGGTATCCATAAACATCCCTCAGACTGCAAACTAGTTTATCTGGGTTTTTTTTTTTTTTTTTTTTCCGGACAGGATTAGGTACTTGTGTGGGAATTTGATTTCGGTGAAGGTTGTGGGTGATCTTGCTTTAAAAGATTGCATCTCTCACGGGAGAACTTGTGTAGTTGCTATTTTTCACTTTAGGGTGTCTTTGCATTTTATGTGGTCTGATGTTTTAATATGGTCTCGTTCCCAATGCTTTCCACTGTGGTTATCATTGTCTGACCTTCATGCTATCTTTATTTCTCTTTGTTTATAGGATCTCCCTCCCTCCCCCTCTCCCTCCCTCCCTCTCCCTTTCCCTCTCTTTTGATGGAATGTTCGTTTTTTATCACTTATGTTTTCCATCTGATAAGATAAGAAGACTTTGTTTCTGGTTACGTGTGTTTAATATCCTTAGCTTTCTAGTTGCTAAAATTAAATTAAAGATTGTTTGAGAATTGAGATTTGCAAAACTATTCCAGTATGGGATCTAATGGTGATTGCTTTTAGGATTTTTTGTGGATGTAAATCTGTTCAAAGGAAGGGAGGAGAGAGGTTCAGATATTGAGGAACACATGAGTGCTTCTATGAACAGTTTAGATGCAGTTGGAGGAGACTCACTTGCTGATGAAGATGCGAACTTAATGGTTAAACTCAAATTCCTCACATACAAGGTATGAAAATAGGCTCAACATCCCTCATACATGCACACAATGCCCTTCAATACTACTCTGTTTATGTTATATCGTTGCATAATTCTTATTCTCTACAAGTTTACACAGCTGTGGTTTTCAATGTCTCATGCTGTGGTATAATACTTTGCTTCCTATGTTGATATCTTTTACAGTTGCGAACATTCTTGATTCGAAATGGTTTGTCAATTCTTTTCAAGGACGGACCTGGTGCATATAAGGCATACTATATGAGGTGAGTTCTCTCTGTCTTTTCCTTGCCGGTCATCTGCACCTTTCACAAATTTAAAATGGTGGATGGTTAGCTGTGAGTCATGGACGTGTTTTGTCAGTAGGAAGAGGCTTAAAAGAACAAAAGTGTTGTTCATCAGGACAAACAACTTGGTATTCATATTTATTTATTACCTTATTGTTTTGAGTTACAAATCCCCTTTCTCTAGTATTGGTTTGCTTTGTACATTTGTTCTGATCTACCTATGATGAAGAAAACTGCAAAACTGACTGATAAAAACTTTTTAAATTATTTTTTTGAAAGGTCTCATACTTTCTTTTAAACCTCTGATGGGACTGGAAGTCTGGAAGCATACATACTTCATTTTTTGGGGGATTTTTTTTTTCTTTATGTAGGGTCACTCCTTCTGGAAATACTTGTTAGGTGTCTCCTTTGTAGTGAAATGATTGAATTTAAATGATTGGCTGTAAGAAAATGTAGAGACAATATGAAATATAATTATGTTGATTTTTTATTTTATGGAAACAATTTTGTCGACTGTTTATATAACTTTGGCATAGTGCTTACAAGTTACAACTACCAAACTTAGAAGAACGCATTTTGATTTGCAGACAACTGAAAATATGGGGCACCTCAGAAGCAAAGAAAAGGGCATTAATTACTTTGCTTGATGAATGGTAGGTAGCATCATTGCACATCACTCTTTCTCATTTAACTTCTGTTTTCCAAGCCTATTTCTGAATTACACTGAAATTTAATGTTTGTTGTGTTCAAGGGCTGTATACATAAGAAGGAAATGTGGCCATAGGCAACTAAAGTCTGATGTATACCTCAGTGAGGCTGAGCCTTTCCTTGAACAGTATGCGAAGCGCAGTCCCGCAAATCAAGTGCTCGTAGGTGCAGCTGGAAACTTGGTGAACTCAGAAGAGTTTTTGGCGATAGTTGGAGGCATGGATGAAGAGGGCGACCTCAACAGAGACCATGAGATGGAATCAGCTGTTTCATCTCTTAGCGCAGGGGAAACCTTACAAAAAAATGGCCTTGTGGTGTTCTTTCCGGGTAAATATTGCTGTTACATTCCATTTTCGCTGGACAAAACCTTACTATTGATTCTGCAATCTCTTGAAATTCATTTATTGTTACTAGTTGGTGTACGTGAGCTAGTTTTAGATAACATTTTTTTCCCTTAAATAAGAAGCATTAGGTTTTTGACATTTTGAAGTTTAGTTTCTACTAGGCAAGATATAGATTAGTCCTGGCTTGAATGCTGAATTTCCTCATAATTGTTGCTCGCCCACTCTAGGAGCGATTGAAATGTTAAAACAGGTTAGGATTTGTGCTTATGATGATTTTGTTTAATCAATTAGCTTTTCTGTGTAAACAAGTCTCTTGTTCGAAGACATATTTACAGTTGAAAGTTCATATAAAAAAGGGTTAAAAACTGTAAGCAATGAAGCTTGTAAACCTTATTTAATTTCTATGTTGATCCAAGACAAATCTCACTTGGATTTAATGACTGCATAGAAACAATGATTTTCCGAATTAATGAGCTCTTCTGAGTAAGCAATGAAGCTTTTAAACCTTATTTTATTTCTCTGTTGATTTCACCTTGGATCACATATTATTCACATCTAAGGTTAGCTGTAGATGACTAGATGTCCATTGCTTGTTTCTAGGGTAGTCAACTTCCTGGTGCTCTCGTGCCATAATCCAATGAGCCGTTGAAAGTTATTAGAAGCTTTTTCATCCGAATTTAAGATTCCAACTAAATTTTAAAGAATACCTCTAAAACATGTCAAGACTCAAGTTCCATAAAAATCATGTGCCACCTGTGACCATTAGAGGTTAGTTTATAGGTATCCATTGTTGAACTTTCTAGCTACTATCTCATGACGAACTTCTAACTGCCTAAGTGATGAATATTAGTGACGATGGTGAGATTATCAAGGTTGAAACGCGCCATTTGAGTTTTGCATGTGAGGCCCGATGTTGCTCAGACTCGGTTAGAAGTATCCGACACGGCTGCGTGTCCAAGTGTTGGATCGGTCTGTTTTATGAAAAAGATTCATGTTTTTGGTCTAAAATGAAGTGTCCTACGGTCCTACCCATGTCCGATTGTCAAGTGTCCGACCCGGGTACACGAGGTAATATTGAAGAGTCTGAGCAACTTAGTGTGAGGGGAGGAGAGGTTGTTGTATGCCGTATTGAAGTCAAATTTTGTGAGAAATATCTTAATCTTTTATTTGGTTGTGGTTTATTGTCGTTAAATCCATATGGGAACATCTCTGACTTCTCCATGTACTAGGGGTTGCCCCATTGTATTATTTCCCAAAAGGGCTTACCGTATACGACATTACTGTGTGTATGTGTGGTTCTTTTTATGATGATACTGTGCTTGTTGTGGAGTAAAGTTGTGTTCTTTATTCGTTAAAAATGTTTGATGATGTTGGTTATTGGTGGTGATTTATATGTTGAGCTGAGTATTGGTTGAGTATTTAATCACTCGTTAATTTATATTATCGTCATGGTACAATTATGGAAGAAATTGACATTAAAGTAAAAAGACGATTCTGGTGAGAATTCATATCCTGACTTTTGTGCCTGTTTGGACTAGTTGGCATTAAAGTATCCTATGTATGGTTGAGAAACAAGTCCACAGGGCACTGAATTTACCCCTTTTGGAATTTCATTGGTAACTAATTCTATGTTTCTAATTTATGCCATCTTTCAGGAATACCAGGATGCGCCAAGTCTGCTCTCTGCAAGGAACTGCTAAGTATGCCTGGGGTGTTTGGGGATGATCGTCTTGTCCAAAGTTTGATGGGTGATCTCACAAAAGGTACGATAGTCTAGCTAAGTGCTCCTTTCTCAAATTATTTTGTAAGCAAGTTATGCGAGTAAAATCTTAATGACTAAAAGTTCATTGATAGTCAAATCTTTACCTTGATATGTCAGAAGGTCGAATAAAAGAACTGAAGGAACTGATAAATTCACCATTGATCGCGGTCACATTAGCATTTGTGAGATCTTAGTAATGGGTTTTGCATATGTAACTTCACAAATTGCAGCATATTTGGTCAACATCTAAAAAAAAGGTGCACAGAGATCATTGATCTCACTTCCCCGAACTCTAAAATTTGATTTAATTTTTTCATGTCGTTGTCAATGTGCTCTCTCTTGTTGCCTCTTTTTTTATTAAATATATACATACATCATTTGCAAATTTGTTAGTCTACCTTCTTTTTCAATAAATAGTGGGTTGTATAAATTAATTTCACAGTGTATCGGTAAAGATATTTTGAAATATATCGTCACGGGCGAAATAAGATTGTGTATTTACAGAGGTATAATGGGAAATAACATAGTGGCCTAATCTCGTTGTATATGATTATGTGTATATGTGCTTATGGTGTCTTCTTTGCATGGTCTGATCACTTAAGTTATAAGTAATCAAGTACTGGTGCTAATTTTTGTCATTCTGGTCAGTATTTGAACCACCATCAACATATGCATTTAGTCATTATTTTCATTGTCTGCTCTTTAACCCCTTTTTTTTGAGATTTATGTGAAATATGGTAAATAAAAGCACATATTGGCTCTAGAAATAAGGAAAGTAGAGGGGTATGAATTGTTTGGCAGTCCACACATTAGAAGCAGACCCTGATAAGTTGCAATGGTGACAAGTCTGATAACGAGAATTGTTGGTTTTGGGCATTATAATTTAGAGTTGTTTGTATCTATTGACATGTTCCCATTGTGCATATTATGCAGGACGATACTGGCAAAAAGTTGCTGAAGTATTCAAGAAAAAACCCAATTCCATAATGCTTGCTGACAAAAATGCACCTAACGAGGAGGTTTGGAGACAGGTAGCCTATAATCTCACATATTACGGCTAATAAATAAATGATTCCAAATTTAGTTTTGATTTACTTTCTGATTTTACTAGTTTGGGTTTCGGATCCACTCTCGAGTGACCGGAGTATATATTTGTAGTTGTCTTCCACAAATTAGAACTTTCTCCAGTCCATTTGTATTGTCGCCTTTTCCCACTTAGTTTATCTCAAATTAATTGTCCCCTTGCTAAATTTAGTAATCTATCCCAATTAATTATTCTCATTTTCTTTAGGTCAAGGAGTAAAGTTGTTAACTTATCACTTGTGCTTAAAAGTCCTAATATGGATGGGGTGGAGTACATGACTTCAATTAATATTATATGGCCATATCATCACGCCACATATAGTGCTAGTTTGTAATAGGATACAAATATATTAGTTGGGCCTTAACCATCACCTTAAGGTTTCGGTTGAGATGGTTCATCTAGCATGGTATCAGAGCCAGTGTGACCAAAGGGGTTCGAATCCTGGCAGCCTCCAATATCTCACGAAGTGGAATTTCAGCACATGGTATGGGGGAGCTTGTGCTCTAACCACTTTTCAAGCCCAGTGGGCATTCGAGTGAGCGAGCGTAATAGGATACAAATATATTAGTTAGCCTCAACCATCACCTTTAGGTTTTGGTAATTTGGATCAATGAATCTGATTTATTATAGCATACACGGTGTGGGTTACCTTTGTATAATTGTACTTTCTTCTTTCAAATTTAGTGTCCCCTAAATTAAAAAAACCTCTCATGAGTATACTTACGAAGGGTTCCTTCTTAAGAAAGGTGGGATGGAGTAGTTTTGTGTTATTTTATGAATAAGAGAAAATTGTCGATTTCAGCCTTTTAAAAACCACTTTTTGAAAATTACACCCTTATATAATTTTTTTTGTAAATTACATCCATAATATCACTTTTCTTCTAAAATTGCGCCATGTT
>JAOWBH010089202.1:0-14482 GCA_028566215.1 Silene coronaria | reverse complement strand
ACATATATTAATGCGTAGATCCTTGACTATAGCAACAATCCGGTGTAGTCTAGTTGGTTAGGATACTCGGCTCTCACCCGAGAGACCCGGGTTCAAGTCCCGGCAACGGAATTTTTCATTTTTTTTAACTTCCTTCTCCTCTAATCACAACCGTTAGATGACGGACAAATAATAAATCAACGGCTCACATTCTATCAAACACACGCGCTATAAACGAACAATATATATTCGAAAAAAAGAAAAAGAAAAAGAGAAAACAAATAGAACTATAAAATTACTCGCAGTTTTTCCCTCCGCCATTGTTGAACTCTCCTCTTTCACGACGTTACCTTGATAATTTACTCTGGTAAATCTTTTAATCTCAATTTATTAACCATTAGTCTTCATGTTTAGTTATGATTAATCATTGTTTTTTTAATTTGTGAAATTCGAAGTGTTATTAGTTACTGTGTGTAAATTTAGGGATTGAGTGATGATTTTAGGGAGAAAGGTTGTTGAGAGAAAAGCTGGTTTGTTTAGTTTAGAGTAGCGACTCTCCTATAAAACCGTCTTATAGCATAAAACGAGCCCAATTGAAGAATTTAGCGAGATAAAAAGGCTTACAAGTTAATTTTAAAAGGACCGTCATTCTGTAAAATGCTTTATTTTTGTAATTTGGTTTGTTTATTAGGTTTTGTAAGTGTGTTAATTCTTGCTTTGATTTATTTTATGTTACAATTGCTGAATGTTTAGTGAGAATTTTTGCTTTGATCGATTGTTGTTGTTGGTTGAATGATTGTTTTGTTGAGGGTTTGCTGAGTGATTGATGTTGAAAATCGAGTGTAAAACCGTCTTACAATAGATTTTCATCAACAAACAACTACTCTTATAAGACCGTCTTATTGCATAGATTCATAGAACAAGTCAACACACTAAATTAGCTGTCTTCTAAGCATGAAATTAACCTGTCTTCTTCATAGGCATGATTCCTGACTCCAGCAACTCCGCAATCCCAATTTATGATTCTAGTTTTAAAACTGCATGAGATTTTATCTTTGTTGTTTGAACTTCGAAACACAATTTTATTTGGGTTATTTGACATGAATAATCGAAACTATTGGCCATCTTCTCGTAGTAATCCGAACTTCCCTTTAACTCAAAATAAACCATACTAATATCCTTCTCTTCTCTAAACACACCAAGTAACCGACTACCTATAACTCATCTTCCTCAACCCCTTCATTACCGTAAACCAAACACAAAAACCAGCCTATCTGCCGCCATCCACACCTTCCTCCTCATCACTCTCCCCACCACTATCTCGTCCGCCCTCCTCCGCCACTGCCACCGAAACTGCAACCTCATCATCGACTATTCCCATGAATCCCTCCTCTGGTATTCGCTCAACTCCCTTTCTCCGTAAATATTAGATAGTATAGTGTATAAATATGGCCTTGTAAGTAAGTTGGAATAATCAAGAAATTCATTTCAATATTCATTCATATTATTACTGTCGTCATTTTTATTATCTATCACTAATCTCCAAATTCATACACACTCACATAATACCTTCAATTAATTCAAAAGCCTCTTATTATAAGTGTATTGATTATATACAGGTTCAAAATTATAAAAGATTTGATTTTGCAGTAGCAGGGTGTATATATTGCCGGAGGAATCTGTCAGTTTAGAAACGGAAGTGATGGTGGTTTTGTACTGTGTAGGCCTGGTTCAGTGGTGGCGAGATGGTGGTCAGCTGGGCAGAGGATGGTGTAGTGGTGATGGTTGGTCATCAAGGTCGGTAATGGAGTAGTACTGTGGTAGGAATTAAGAAAGAAGCTTAATTAAAAAAAAAAAAAAAAAAAAAAAAGAGGAACGACCTGATAGATTACCGCTTTTACAGGTTAAATTGGCCTAAGTACATTATGAGAAGGGCAGGGCATTAGTATGGTTTATTTTGAGTTAAACTAAAGTTCGGATAATTAAGAGAAGATGACCAATAGTTTGGATTATTTTGAGTTAAAAATGCAGGAGATATTGACCTTTATTGTTTCTCCTTTGCTTTCTTTTTGTAAAGAATGGTTTCTAGTTTAATGCCAAGTAACTTTAGTTTTAGGATTATGAGTTTCATAATGGCAGGTAGTTCACCAACTTAGTTTTTTAAAGTTTAAAACTCACAACCTTGAGATGAATATCTAGAGGGAGGGGTTTCACGCAGTAGGATTGCCATTGATGGCGAGCCAAACAATGGAGGTAAGATTGACGAACAAAGATTAGGGCGCGTGAGAGAGATGACTGAATAGAGTTTGGACTTAGTTCTAATTGGGCCTGACTTTGTATAAAACTAGTCTTTTATCTTAAAGTATGGACCTGTCATCTTGAAACTTCTGGTATAAATTTAACTCTTTGGGTGAGATAGCGCTATTCAACATCTTGTGGGCTATGTATCTCGGAGTATGTCATTTGTGTAAGAATTAGTATGTGTTGCAGTAGCCCTAGATTCTGTGATTGTGTGTAATCTTCGTTTGCGTTCTGACTTCTGAGTTCCGTCAATGGCCTAAATCAGTTTTTTGTTTTCCTTGCCCTTAATGTCACTATTTGGAAGATTTGTTTATTGATAGCTATATTTGTTGGCTTTAGACATTCAAGAGAGATCATTTTTTTCCCTTTGGTTTATTCTACTGAACTGGTAGCTTACATGCTAAATGAATTTGGTCATTTGTTACAGGCTCGTAGTTTTTGCTCTCGTACACCATACACATTTCTTTTAATTTGAGTCACCTTGCGGCTCATGGACGCACGGGGTAAGGGGACAGTGACATCATTGTCATCGCTGTTCCCGGCTGAGGAAGCTCAGAAAGCTGCACAGCGCGTGAAGGGCAGTATCACTGAGAAGTATAAGGAGCTTGACAACCTTCACAGCTTTGTCAATGACAACACCAACCTAATCAACTTAGTGAACCGCCTTCCTGATGAACTCCACCACCAGATCATGGTATCCCTTTTTTCCATTTTTCGGCTGTCTTTTAATATGCCAGTAATGGCAAGGAGAGTTTCACTTTAATAGTTTGAGTTATTTTCAGGTACCGTTCGGGAAAGCTGCATTCTTTCCAGGTCGATTGGTTCACACAAATGAATTTATGGTAAAGTGGTAAACTATATACGGAGTATTTTTTTTGGTTTAGATCAAGTACGGAGTAATTTTTTTTGCAATACTTTGTGGGTCATTCTGTTGTATGTTTTTAACTATGAATATTGATATTGATATGTGATGGATCAACTAGAAGTTATTGTTTAGACTAGTAGTGACTTGTGAGGCAATATGAGCTGGTCATTTTGATGACATATTTTTGCAGAAATTTAGCATTTGAAAGATGGCTAATTGTGTAAGTATGTATTTTCTGGTATCGTTAGCAATATCACAATGAATTCAGTAGCCGATGCGATGTCCTGCAGTAAAATCTCGCATTTTGAGTATTTGACAAGCAAACCAAAGTAATCTGAACTTAGGGAAGGTGAGCAGGTTCCTGTGAGTTTCACTTAAGCATGCGTTGGGATTGTGTTTAGCCGTCTTTATGGCTTGGGTGATGGTCTGCTAGAAACCTGTGGCCGAGAAATGCTAGATTTGGTGTAAACAGCTACTTGAACTTTTGAAGGATGTTGATGTCTTCGTGTGGTAACATAATTAACTCTGGAAAGCTATACTGTGGATCAACTTTGTTAGGACACTATTGCAACAATACATTTTGAATTATTGTTTCCATGAGTAAGGTATATTTTGGTGATGTATTGATGTAATGTATTGCTGTAAGTTATAGCTGATCTTTGTTTTTAACTTTACAATAACCACAAAATTATTCTTTTATTAGTAGAATGGACTACACAACTACGGGGGTTCTGATAGAATGATGTTTTAATGGATCTTAGGTTCTCTTAGGTGAGGGTTATTTTGCTGAAAGATCAGCCAAACAAACTGTTGACATTCTTAAGAGAAGAGGAAATTTGTTGGATTCTGAAGTTGATTCACTTAAATCTGTGATTGAAGATCTAAAAGGCGAGGCTTCATTTTTTGACAAGACAGCCGAGGAAGCTGCAGTAAGTATTCACATGCTTATATAGTTCTTACTACTTAGTTCTTACTTCTTAATCATTGCTTTTCATGTCAAGTATTCACATGCTTATATAGTTTCCCCTTGTGAAACACAGGAGGATCTTGTGGAAATTAGAGAAGAATATATTGATGATGATGACAACGATAGTGGTGAAGAAGGTTTTGAAGAAAGTATGTCAAATTCAGGCAAGACATTTTTTTTTCACATGCACGACTTCCTTGTTTGGGGGATGATGGCGATTCTATCTTATCACATTGTTACTCCCATATTTTATGAGAATTTACTCATTCTACAGTAGGTCAGTTAGTATAAAAGTTACCCTTGCGAGTTGCGATTTGGTCCCGAGATTTTCATCTTTGATCTGTTTACTACTTGTACAAATCTGCTTAATAAGGTAGCTGTATTCAGGGTTTACTCTTATAAATAATTAGGGACATGGACACATGGTATCTTGTTTATCAGTTAGGTGGTCTCTGCTTGAGAAACATTGTTTTGGTTCACCGACTGAACGCTGCACATGCTTTTCATTACATTTTCTGCAGAAGCTTCAGAAATTGACTCAGCCGTACTTATTACTGGTCTTTTTACCTTGGACTGTTGTTTCCTTTGCATTGACAATGGACTATGGCAGAATTAAGCAACATAGCTGTTAAATTGTTGGTACTTTTGTGAAGTAACATGTTTTCTGATGCTATTCTCATTATGAGTCTCATTCAGAAAACAGCCTTGCTCACATTCGGCCCGTTACCTCATCATAGATGGGAGAAATTTTCTTTGTTTTCTTTCAACTGTATCTCATTATCTACATGCACATATGATTATGTATAGAAATGGGTTGGTTAAGCCTTGGATGTATGGGATTAGAATATTTTAATTGATTAACGTTATGGGGTATGAATCTTAATATGTTGATGTTGAATTGTGCATGCTCTCTTAATAGTTTCTTGTTATGCTGGTAAGAACTTGAGTGGAATAATTACAAGTTGACTATGGAAGCTACTATCTAAACTATGCTATCAAATGCAGTTCCAGGCCAAGAAAATGCAGATGCACCTAATGTGTCTGTAGCGGATAGTGCAACTGGAGTAATTGATGACCAAGAATATGCTCGTATGATGGCCAGATTTGATGAGCTTGAGAAAGAAGAACTTGAATTAGAAGATGAACATCAGGATGAAGATAAATTCAATGAAGATCTTAATACTCGGGTGAGTCAACAGAAAGCAACACCTGATTTTAAAAGTCAACTAAGATACGTGGACCGTGGTTCGTACCTTTGATGAAATGAGGCTCTTGTTAATCCGTTAATGACATGAAATACAATCCTTGATAAAATATGTCATAAAGAGAATTAAGAAAAAAGTAGTGTAAAATGAATAGTGAGATATCTTTTGCTGCTCATAATTGAAAGACTGAGCTACAACTTCACCCTATTTTTTTAGAGAAAATAAAGTGGTGTAATCAGCAAAGCATGAGGACAAGAAGTCCTTTACTGAGTTATAAACAGTTCCAATCCCTTTGAAATTATATAATTGAAACCTTTTTGAAGATATCGCCTGCTGTTAACCCTCTACAACTCCAACTTTTCACGATTAGGACCAAGAGCATTCAGATGCAAGGTCTTATGGCAATGTGTTCTCTGATGTTTCTCATCCAGAAGTTGCTGCGACATCAGATGTAAGTACTGAGCAATTTTAGTTTGGGTGGGATTGTGTTCTTGATTGGGTTCTGTTGGTTGCGAGTGCCTGAAAGCAACTCTTGTAACTACTTTTAACACATGCCGCGGGTTGCATAACTTCTTTTACCTTTTTTTCCATTTTGTAGCAGAGAAATTCGAGTTGGCTGCCCATACGTAAAGGTATGTTGCTTCATTCAGAATTATTCCTTATCTGCTTTCAAATAATGTGGTTCATGGCACACCGACACTTATTCTGTGGCAGCTCTGACCTGTCTGGTCTTTTATTTATATTGAAAACTGGAACCTAACTGAAACATTTCTGATGCCACCAATCTGCATTTTGATGGTTGGGGTTTGCTATGTAATGTCTTGGGTTATCACATATAGGCCAAACAATCACAATAACTGCCTTTGTTGGTGCTTTATCTTTAAAACTAATGTTTTATTTTACATTTTGACATTATAAGCAGATGAATCCTCTTTTGAGAAAGCTTTACCACAAACCCGTGTGGGAAAGTCAGTTGTTGAAGATGTTTCAACTGCGTTCAAGACCAGTGGTCAGCCAGTGTCAAAGTCAAAACCCAAGGTACCAATAATTTGATCTTTGATTGATCTAAATCTTCTGAATTTGTTCTGTCTTTAAGTCTCGATAGCTATTCTTTTATACTAAAAAGGCTCATTCTTTAACAGAACTACTCGGCGACGTAGAAATTTAATTATTTTGTCAAATCTTGATATCTGGGACGTTCAATAAGTTTAATACAATGCTGCCACAAAACCAGTCCTTTACCACTCCACCATGGCCATTGTCTTTCTTAACCATCCAGTGGAGTGGCCTAGGGATGAAAATTTTATAGGCCTATCTAATTTCAAGCTGGAATTAAGTTCTATGCCATGTCTCAGAAGAATCACCCGATTAGAGACTGGTTTTTATATTTGAGGAACAAAGCAGAAGCAATTTTTTTTTTTACCCAGTGCTGCAAAAATCTCTCTTGCAAGAAGGTTATTATTGCTAAATATTTGCACCGTTGTTATTTTGTGGTGTGATTATCTACATCTGTCCACTTATCTGACCCCAAGATAAGACTACTGCAACTTAGTTTCATAATAACAAATTAACAAGCATGGGATCTATGACATAGCCTCTCTCCAGTCAGACACTCAGGCCTCGAATTTCATTATTGCATGACGTCTTTTGACCATAATGCTATACAAGTGTATGCCCTTCCCCCTACTCAGCGAAACATCTTAAGGTACAAAGAAGGGCAAGTTTTTTCACATACCTTTAAACTTGACCTTTTTGTATAGCACTATAGCCCTATAGCTTTTAAGCTTTTTGTTACTTGAATGGGCCCTTATTGCAGCCTTATTAGCCCACTTTGATAACTGATTACCACTTTTTCATTAACATCACCATCTTTGTGGAAGGCAGAATGGTGTGTTAATGACTCCCTGGCAGGCCCCACCTCTTGACATACCATTAGCCCTAGCCCATGTCGCCTCTCCCAAGAGGGCTAAGCTAGCCCTCTTAGGAGAAGCAACTTGGGGTTTCGCTGTGGTTGCCTGAATATTTGAACTTGAACAATTCGTGCACGGTATCTTGTTTCATGCCTTCATGGCCATTACTGCTTCTCTTCATGCTATGTTGCGGCTGCTAATGTCTAATCCCGTACTTCCTACTTCCTACATAACAATATTACCTAACGCCTCAAAGGAATGAAGGGGGTTCAATGTCAATGTCACAGTCTTTTCTTGTTTTAAAAACACAAAAGAAAATGGATATGGATGATCAATAATAGAAATTGCTTAGACCCATTGCTATGTCACAATGTAAGAAGTTTAGATAATTAGTGAATCATTTTGCTTATTCCGTCATATATTCTATTACAAGAATACAAGTTAGAGAAGTTTTTCTTTTTGACTTGTTACTGATGAAGGATGTTTGACCTTGAGATTCTAGTGCAATAATTCCGAAAGAAATATCTGGATTTAAGATTGAGAAATGTGAGAAGAAAATGAAAATTGGGAGGATGAAAATGGCTAGTGATGAGAACAACTAAAATTTGGGGGCTTGTGTTTTCACTTTTTCTTTTCTTGAAACCCATTTCAGCTTTCTTTTTCGTGCATTTGATTTATACGAAGTATAAAGCATATTGTAAGGTGATCTGATGATTAGAAACCGTTGAAAGTTGAAACTACTTATGCTGTGGGTGAAATATTGGTTCTCGATCTCATCACTGTTTAAGTTTGTTTATAATGATACTCGTTATTGATTAGTGCTTTTTCTTCTCCTTGGGATCATCTCTTTCTTTTTCTTTCATGGCAGGTTGGTGCCTCAATGTCTAATCAAGGTGCTGGAAGTCTAATGTCAAGGCAAGCTATCAATAGTCTGAAGGTAAATTTATAGCAAGTTACGAGCTATACATCTAAACTTCGGTGGATGGAGTTGTTTATTTTATATTCGCTTTACTGTTTTCTTAATCACTTGCAGGCCTTCTCTGGTTCAATCGTAGAGAGGACTGTTGATGCGCCCACTAACTCCAACAACGAAACTACTAGTCAGGTAGACATTCGTCCTAATGTTTACTTTACATGATTGGTCCTGTGTAAAATTAGTGTAAAACCCCTTTATATTGCTATGAACTTTGATGGTTGCTATTTTTGGTTATGATGATGATAGGACTCATAATAATGTTGTTATTATGCAGCCTTCAAAACCGATTTCAAGGTTTAAGATGCAGAGGAGAGGCGGTCAGATCTGAACTCTGAAGCATTATATCATCTGATTAGTTGCTGTAGATTATTCAATGTAGTATTTGAATGATGATTAACTCTAAATATGAACAGGATTTTAACCTGAAAGTTAGAAATGTTAACCATTGGCCTTTTGGTAAACATTATTTGGTATTTCTTACCATTTGGTAATTTTGTTGACAACCCTAATCCTGACTTATTGAATTATGTGACATGTCTCATTTGGCAATTTCTTACTATATTGGCCTAATATCCAAAATGTTGCAATGAAAGTAAACTACTCATGTTGCACAAGGAGAGGGCAATATTATTCGTGTTTTTTTTTTTTTTTTGGGTCAACAATTAAAAGATACATTACATAAATGTTTAGGCTCTTAAAACCCTTATTACATTCATTATTGAACATAACTATGATACATTTAACTAAAACCGGGTTGGCGGAGTACAAAGACTGGGCACAATCGCCTTCATCAACATCAGTACATCACCCTTTGGAATTGCGTTAAAGCTATTGATATAAATCTCCTATAGATAAGCAATTTGAAAAAGAATTAGCCCAATCGTATCGGAATGCGCATAAATCCACGTTTTATATTGTTAAAAAAAAGTACTCCGTAATTTTTATTATTATTATGATCAATAATCATATTTGTTTTTAATTTATGTCCAATTTCATTAAAATAGTTTATGCTCTTTCCTACGTTTACTTATGAAGTCTTGATTGTTAATTCAAAATTTCCAAGTCGTTATTGTTAATTTTGTCTATAATCTTAATTTTTATTTTTTTTTGTATAAGCCCGATTTCTTTGATATAATTACCCAAATATTGTGGAGAGAGCTTGAAAGTTAGGAAGGGATAAAGTTGAAAAATATTATGTCAAAGATTTGCCGATGTTAGTAAAACGCCGTCGTCATATAAGGCTATAGCCTATAGCACACTTAGACCTAGAAAAAATGGCCGACTCAAGCAACTTGACCCCGCACCCTAACAAAGGATCCGGATTTGACCCGAAACCTAAACCTGGTAAATAGGTCAACCAAGCTGGGTTTGTGTCGGGTTTGCAAGAATTCGGGCCTGATTGGTTGGGGTCATTTCGGGTTTCGATTTAGACTGAGATCCCAGTTTTGCTAGGTCCACTGAAACGCAAATTGACCAAGCCTTATCCCCTCCGACACATATGTTTATTTCCAAATCATTATCCCTAAATAACTTTGCAAAAAACATTGTCTAAAACAGCCATAAGACAACATTTATCGATCTGACACAATTTATACCGAATTTTTACAAACCCAAAATAACTCAATCCAAACTCGACTAAAATGAACTTTTTGCCAAGTCAACTACACAACCCCACAAGCCACAAGTCTAACACCAAATAAACCCAATTCATTAAATTCAAGTCCATTTTATTCCAATTAGCCCAAAATCTCAACCAAAGGGCAAAATTGTACTTTTATTATCCCAAATTCAAATTCAAAACTCTAAAATCCCGCTCTCCTTAATCATCAAAATTAATTAATTAATCCAATAATCACATTTCACGACTACAAAACCCTGTTCTACTCCCATTTCTATTCTTTGCCACTTCCTCTTTTCATTCTCTCTCTCTCTAGAACATCAATAAACACAACATTTTGGTATGTAACATGTTCCCCCTTTCATTCCATTCTACGTTTTTCGGGTTTCATTTCGATTCAGTTCAGTTCTTTGTTTACTTATCTGGGTTTCCCTTCATTTCTTTGTTTCTTGTCAACAATCTGTTTGTCAAATTACACGTGGGCCTGAGTTCATTTCTGTGAATTTCGTCGAATATATAAGCATTTCGTACTTGCATTTCATCTGGGTATGCTTCGTTTTTTGTCGTCGAATGTTATTACTTTTGCGAGTCAATTCAGTTCAGTTCTTCGTTTACTTATCTGGGTTTCGCTTCATTTTCTTGTTTCTTGTCAAAGTTTTCGCCTTTACGTGAATCAAAGAATCGTCTGTTTTGTTAAATTACATGTGTTTGAGTTCATTTTTTGTGAATTTCGTCGAATATAAGTCTTGTTTACTTGCATTTCATCTGGGTTTTCTTCGATTTTTGTCGTCGAATATTATTACTTTTTTGGGTCGTTATCAATCATATGATTATATAATGTTTCTTGTTCCAAATTAGTTCAATTGATTTTAGAAACGATGCAAGATTTTTGATAATCGCGAAAAAAGTTTCTATACCAGCATCAAGAGAGATTATTTCTTTGTTTCTTATCGAATTTCCGCTTTCCCGAATAAAAAAAAATCATCTTTTTTGTTAAATTTGTTGTGGGTCTGAATTCATTTCTAAGAATTTTTTCAAATATAAGACTATAAGAGTTATGTGCTTGCATTTTATCTTGGTATGCTTCCATTTTTGTCGTCGAATATTATTTCTTTCGTGGGTCGTTATGCATTTCTGTAAGTTCTTGTTGATTCTCAAGCATTTGTGAAGAAATAATGTATAGGTTCAATTGGGTTTAATATCGAATTGTTGCAGGGTTTTAAGAATCGGCGAAAAAAATGCCAATACCAGCATCAAGAGATAGGTTGTCAAGGCCAGTTGACATTTCTAGCCTTCTAGATAAAGCATCTCGTAGAGTGAACATTATGGTGGATGAACCCGGGTTAAGGCGGGCAGGGTTATCGGGATATGGTTTTAGGAATGTACCGGGAAATGATGGTGGTCGCGGAGGTGGATCTACAGGGAGTTCAGTTGGAGGCCAGAGAGGGGGAATTGGGCAAGGCCGCAATCAACAGAGGGCGTTAGTGGGTGTCCGGGGTACAAGTACACCGGAGACTACTGGTGCTCGACGTGGTGGTGGTCGAAGGAGGAGTCAGTTGCCTTCTTGGTACCCAAGAACTCCTCTTAGGGACATTACTGGAATTATGAGGGTAATGATTCTTGGCTATTTTATTGTGCTTTTCGGATTTTCTATTGGTTTGATAAATGATGTATGTTTAGTTCTTTAATATGGCAATCTACTGTATGCAAAGTGTTCAATGTGCTGCGTGATTTGGGGTTTTTTGTAGCACTGGTAAGGCAATGTACATCCGACCACAGACTCCTTAATTTGCGAGGGCCATTGAGTCAGTGGGGTAATGTAGCTGCTGGTGTAAATAGTGAATTGCTGTACTGTAATGTGATGTGATATATGATTTTGGTTTTTGTCGAAAATTTGTTTTAACACTACCTAAGAAATTGCCTCTCCGGTAAAGTATTTCACACTTTCACCCACTAGAAAGCTGCATCTTTCGTAATTTAGTGTTATATGCTTCATTTGAACTTGTAATAATTGAATTCAAATGTTGTTGACTCGATTCCATTTTATAGTTGCTGGGTTTTAAAACTTGTGAGTTTGAATTAGTTAAGGTATAATTGAAGTTCTTAAATTTGTGGGAGTTTTCGACTATTGAGTTTTGAGAACCCTGCGGCCAGTCTTTTGAGTCTTTATATCAGAGAAACTGTAACATCACTGAAATGTTATCACTGAAATTATGGAATTATCATTTCATTGAATATGGAATTACAGATGAAGAAAAGTTAATTCTTCCACCTAAAACTCGTGTAGCTCCTGGTCGGTATGATGTCCTACACTCAATGTGTATTTGCCAACTTTAACCAGATTCTGGTTTATACATTCAAGCTAGTTGGTTGAGGGATCGACATTCTCTGCTTATGATAGTGACATTAACGATTTAGGCAATGAAGCATGCCCCCTCGACTTAATTATGTGGGCTATTTGAGGAATTGAATAGCTGAACTTGGTAGATAAGCTACACACAAACCGTGATATGTTTTGCATTGGCCAGCCTGCGAAGTGTGTCTACTCAGGATAATTGAAGTTTTATTTACTCTTAACACAACCTGTGGCATGTTTGTTACAGTGTACTTTTTATACAGAAATTGTTAACTGCAGTTTGAAATTAGTCTCTTGGGGTTTTCCCAGGTCACATAGTTTTGGGTAGGTCATTTCGTATTGGGTCAATTTGGGTTACAGAACTTACAGGTTTTGTTCTGGCTGTTCTGTTTGGGTCTTGGGTAGAGGTGGCAATTATTGACACGACACGAAAACACGACACGAACCCGACACGAAATTAGCGGGTTAGGGTTAAGAAGTTGTGACCCATTTAAGTAATTGGGTTGACACGGACACGACACGAAACTTAAATGGGTCGGGTTAGGGTTGAGCTCTTTTGACATGAACCCGACACGAATAACCCATTTATTTAAAAGTGTCATAATATATTTGGGTAAAATCAATAATCGAATCAAAAAACTTAAAAATAAGTATTTTCATTCTTCATTTTTGGGATAATTAGGCTATAAAGTTTAGTTTATTTTATTAGCTTATTGGATTAAACGGGTTAAGTGGGTTAAAAATGACCTGTTAAAAGATAAATGGGTTAAACAGGTTGGGTTGGGTTACGTAAAAATTAAATGGGTTGGGTTAGGGTTGAGGCAAATGACCCGTTTATGTAATTGGGTCGGGTTAGGGTTGGGGCAGTGGTGACCCGTTTAATGTTGACACGAACACGAACACGACACGACCTGATCTGTTTGCCAGGTCTACCTTCCCCTCACAATTTGTCGGAGCTATTGATATTTGAGGCCTAATTCATCCCTGTTGTAATTGAGATTTTCCGAATGAAAGTCTCCATAATAACTCGGCCAATATTGAACTCAATGAACTTAACTAAACAGTTGATCTAAATTCACCAATCAATAATAAATCAAAAACAAAAGCAATGACGAAATAATTTTTATTGTCTATTACTTCTATTTAACATAGGTTCGCGCTTTGTTGTTCCTGTGGAACGTTCCTGTTGAGTGTCTTTTTTTTTCGTCAAAATCTCTGCCAAAGAACATGGTATTCCGCAAAGGCTAAATTTTTAAAGAGAGACAATCGTACTTCTCAGATCTCACAAATAGAATTGAAAATTCGATTTTTCTAACATGTGTTCTTAGGCCCTGTGCTTTTGGACTGAACTTTTCTGAACTTTGCTAAACTTTTCAGAACTTAATTTTTCTGAACTTTGCTGAACTTAATTTTGCTGAGCTTTTCTAAACTTTTCTAAACTTTACTGAAATTAAGCGACTTTAAGTCCAAAAGAACAGGGAGCACAAAGAAGTAAATAAAAGACGATGCTTCATCATAATAAGCGCTTGTTAGCTGGCTATAAAGCCTAAGATTCTAAAACACTTTGATGAAAGTTAAGCAATCGTTTGTGACTTTGTGGATCTCCTATTTGCAAACACAAATTTTAAGTTTGTGACGGTCGAATAAAACTCATATGAGAAAATAAAGACAGGTCATTTGTGTTTTTCTATGCATTCTACTTTTGTCTTTTCTACCCATATAGGTGATACTTGACCCGTCATAAATTTATGTCTGATATATCCGTTACAAGTGAGACCTACTAATGCGCGAAAAGAATGGAGAAAGCAAGCTCTGTAGGATTAAAAATAATGTTACCAAAAGCATGCACCATTAGTGAATGTAGTTGACCCACCTTCACACTAATTTACTTACACAAAACAACAAAATGATGAAGCTTAACCTACTTTTGTCCATACATTAACATTTTAATACATATGTGACACATGGAAGTTATCTTCCTTCACAGTAATAGAGTCAGGATTTTTCGTTAGGAGGTGGAAAATTTCAGTAAAGGCGAACAAGTAAATTCATAAGAAAAATCTAAAAAATTGTCGAAAATTATACTAAAAACTTCGGATTTTTCAAATCAATCAGCATAAAAAATGCTCTAATAATTTGCTTAACACATACACGGAATTGATTCAATCTGTATTAAGCCACTTAAAAATACTTTAGAAAAATGACATTATTACATAACGGTTGAGTGGTTTGGTACATTTTGGCTTTGGTGTAATACAAATTCCTCATAAACTTGTGACGTGAGACAATGAGACAACTGAGAGAC
>JAOWBH010088981.1:0-14029 GCA_028566215.1 Silene coronaria | reverse complement strand
TATAGTTTATTTATACACACAGTATAAATTAAAGCATAGAAAATGATAACGAAACTAGTTATAAAATTATTATTTAAAAAATAATAATTTTTCAAAGAATAAACTTCCTACCATATCTAAATTTTTTATTTAAAAAAGAAGAAGACAGATGCTATGGTCTCAATTGAGATACACAAAATCTCATTTGTGACGGAAGATATCCGTCACAAGCTTGTAACGGATACCGTTTCCTCTCACAAAATATCCATTTAAGGGTGAGTGGGAAGTACATGGGAGTGCCCCACCTTATCCCCTCTTCCCCTTTTGTGAGAGGTCACAAGCTTGTGACGAGAATAGTCCGTCACAAGCAAGACTGATGATTGGAATAAGATCAATCTATCTCACATCCAATCAAAATTTCAACTTTTGAATTTAATGTATTTATAACATGTTAGTAGTTGGACTTACAAATTAGAGTACACTTTATTCTTATTCCTCTTGGACCTGTCCTACAAAGCTTCAAAGTTTGGTCATTTTCAAAGTCTAATGATTCTTCTTATCATTATAGTCGAGTGATTGTGATTTAAATGACTTAAAAAAATAAAATTCATAATCCTTGGACCGTGCAATTTTATGTTAAAAAATAGAAAATTAAAAAGATGTTAGTATATTACTACAATTAAAGAATCTTTTAGAATATGTTTCGACAAATTATATTGGAGGAATAAATTTTCTATTTGAAAATTCCGTCCTTATCACTTATGATAAAAGCACATGAATTTAAATTTTTGAACATGTTGTAATAATAGAAGTATTTAAACAGCAACAAGTTAGCAACAATATTATCCGAATGCTTCAATCTCTCATGCAAATCACAGGTTAAAGAGAAGTTAGGTGTACGCCGCCTTACCCATGTGTTAGTAACAATACAAATATGTTTGTTTATGAATTATATTCTTGTCGCAGAAGCTCTCGCTTTAAAAGAAGGCATTTTAGCAGCTAAATATTTAGGGATCTCAAAGTTAATTGTGGAAGGCGATAATTTATGTGTTATTAACTCAATCTGCAGCACTTGGCAAATTCCTCGGGAAATTTCT
This sequence comes from Silene coronaria, assembly GCA_028566215.1. NCBI lineage: Eukaryota > Viridiplantae > Streptophyta > Magnoliopsida > Caryophyllales > Caryophyllaceae > Silene > Silene coronaria. The sequence continues at coordinate 12,953 of JAOWBH010088981.1, read as the reverse complement.
AGCATTATTAAGGATGTAAAAATAGATCGTCATTTTTTCGATAAAATGATAATTAAACATTGCTTTCGTGATACTAATAAAGTTGATGACTTTATGACTTCTATTGGACATTCGTGTCCATCTCCTACAAGTGGTTTGAAAGTCGGTGGCTTCAACATACCTCCCTCATTCGAAAGGATGAGATAAGTTGATCCTACCCTAAAAAATCAATCTAGATTTCTTACCTTATAAAAAAAAAAAGAATAACTCAAGATGAAAATTGTATCAAGAACTGCCTCAAATGACCTACTTCACAAGAGAAATAAGTGAATATTTTAGTGAGTCATTTCGATTGATTTCATCATCAACTCCAAACTCAAAGAGTAGTGATCTTTTAGTCCATGGAAAATATGGAATGTTCAGTAAAACTAGTTTGAAGCTATGTGATGGGCCAAATTTGAAGAACCAAAGTAAGAGCCCAAATGTAGTAGTTGTTACACTTGTTAGCCTTGTTATATCACTAGGAGTTTCACTAAACTCATTAGCTGCTAATATCATTCTCTATTAGTTAGTTTCGTTGATAAAGTCATGAAGTTGTTACATATAACACCAAAAGTAACAAATGCAGTTGTTACTATATCACCGACGATGGGTAAGTGGGTTAAGTCGTTACTCCGGTAGGGATGGCAATTATAGCCTAAATCGAACCGAACCCGAACCTACCCGAAGGAAAAAAATCCGATCCAAACTCAACCCTTAATAACCCATGTCCGATCTATTTAAAAACTCATTTAAATCCACTATTGGAAAACCCGAACCAAATCCAAACTCGATCCACTCGTACCTGAACCCGATCCAATCAAATATTTTTGAAAATTTAGGCTTTATTGTACTTAAAATTTCAATTGTCATATAAAATGAATTTTTTTATATAGTCAAATCAAGTTTTGGATCGAATTTTGGATTAAATGGTAGATCGGGTATGAATTTGGAGCAGGTATAGATTCGAAAAAAGTATAATGGATTGGGTATGGATTTTGAAATTTTGGATATGGATCGGTGATCCACTAAGTTAGTGGATCAACTAAGTTAGTGGATCAAGTATGAATCTTGCAAAACCCGATCCATTGTCATCCCTAGTACTCGGTAGCTAACGTAACTTTCACACGCCTCTAAACTGTGTACATTTGATTTTATTGAAAAAATGATCCATTTGTTTGATCGACTTGACCTATGTGGACCTTGCCAGCACAGGGCGTAACAGGCACCAGGTCGACATGAGCAGCTCGATCCCAGCATTCTTGGTTGAGTCGAGAATGTAAGTGTCATCAGGTGCGTCGAATACTCGAATTCCTGTTGGTTCCTTCAGGCGTAGAGAAATTCTTTGCTGACACAATTGATACTGACCTCCTGAACAAAGGGATCATAAGTGTAGTCTTTGCCTCTTTGGAACACTCGACCGATAGGCGCGATAAGCCAATAATAGTGTGCATTGGGTAGTTCTGGTTCACATTTGCATAATTTTAACATACATGTATACTGGATTGCGATAAAATTAAGCACGATGAGTCGAGGACTCCCTACGCTGGTTGTACTTCTTTTCTAATTGGCTTACGAATTGTTCCTGGTAGACAAGGAGTAGGTGGCATAGCCATAAAACCGGACTGTTAGTTCACAGTTTGGTGGCTTGAAAGACGTAGAACCGATACACGAAAGAGATGCGGAGTATAAAAGTAAACCATTACTGCTGTTGCTACCGTCCACCGTTCCCTAGCGCAGTAAAGACTACTGCAAGACAAACCCCAAGTCATAAAATAAGTCTGAATACTCGATAGTCAATACCACCTCAGACTCCCTCGTCCACACCATTGCCGTTATCGCACAGCTTCCTATTCCCGCCAAGAACTGAGATTAGACAAGACACCCGTAAACCATATTTCACAGGGCCATTGGGGAAGACGAAAATCGACAACATTGTCATTGACACCGAGATTTTCGTTAGTTCTATTACCGATCCAAATACAGCATACTAATTGAGTAATATATTTAGGAACCTACAAAAATTAGGTTCTCTTACGATAACATCCCTTAGTAGGGGAATTATTACGGAGAAACTTGTTAGAAACCAAAATGGAGATATGAAAAACGAAACCAATTCCATCAAAACAAACATCTGTAAAAAATAGTCATCGAACAATGTCATAACAAAACTGACAAGATAGCATTTGGCCATTAAAGTGTTTCCAAAGTATTCTAAGCAAAAGATGATACACTGAACTACTTCCAGGTGACAAGAGGACGACCACTCGTAATACCAAGAACTTGAACCAAAAAGAGTCGGAAGAAACATTCTTAGAAGATACGGTAGGGTCTTCCCATGGTACTCTTCAGGTACAAGCACCTAACCTGTCAAATACAAACCGATAATACGTGATCAGCCTTGATAAAACTACAATCATATCATCAATGAATTGAGAAATGTATACAATTACGACTGGGATGTGCGATTGGGATAGGACTAGAGTAACTTACATTTTGCCAATTCTTCTTCAAGAGGGAGACAAGGAAGTTGACACTCATCTGCACGTTCTGGAAGATCTGCTTCTCGTCCATGCCACAGTTGCCGACAGCAACACCCATGCAAAGCACCTTCTTAAGCTGGAACTTGATGGTGGCCTTGGTCTCGTTCACCTTGTTCTCTAGAGGTTCTTGATGGGAAACAAGAGTAGGGAACTTACCTGAAGATGTAACAAAAATGAACCATTTTTAGAGTTTGAAACAATGATAACGAAGTGTCTGTCAATTACATTTGCTGTTTCCTTTATGGAGCATCAATTGACAGTTAAGCTTTACACTTATCGTTACTATTTTCATGTTAGTTGTAATCTTTATGGTGCGTGAGTCTATAATATTTAACCTAACTGATACTCAGTATAAAACTTGTTAGGCACCTAAACTTTTGTACAAACAGACTACCAAGAAACGTCAAGCAAACAGCAAAAAAACTAAAATTACAGGGGCCGTTAGTCTTCGCACACGTTCAAAGAAATGTAATCGCTTGCAGATACATATTGGTGACAATTTTGAACGCTAATGAAGTATACTTGCCTGCCTTGTTGAGACCAGGACCCAGCAAACGGGGAATCTGCTTGATGACAGATTCTGAGGCAAGGAAAGCATGGTACTTCTTAGCAAGCTTCTTAACCAACTTCTTGTTCTTGTTAAGCTTTTTCAATGCTTCGACATCCATCGAATCCAAACCAACTCTCTCAGCCTACAACATAGCAAGTTTACACAATCAGCCACACAGGTTATCCAAGTACAATGCCCCATTGCCAATGTCAACAATCAAGAGACCCAAATCTTTCCAAAAAACAACAAATTGACATGCAAAAGCTTCAATCAAATAGCCCAAAAGCTATCATTGTAGTTACCTCTTCAACATGCTGAGCATCTCCAAGCATACAGACTTTCATCTTAGGCCGAGGAACATGGGGCAGTTTTACGGAACCACTGAAACGCTTGTCCTTTTGGGGATCATAATTCTTCAGACCAATCTGGAGCTCGATTGTCTGAACAAATTTCCTCTCCTTAGTAGTAGCATCAGTCATGATGCCTGTAATAGCTTCTCTCACGGCATCACTCTGCAACTTACTGCAATAAACATATACACATTACACACTTGTATTCATTCCACCGACCAATAGAAACATTGATCAACTGCACTCAATCTACTACGAATAAACTTAACACATTACTAAGCTTCATGTAGTTATATGTCCCACACTCCCACGTGTCAAGCTAACTTTCAGTCCAACCCTAACAAAGGTAATCGCCTACCAGTCCAACCCTCACAAAGGTCACCAAACTTTCAGTCTATACTTCAACTAGACTACAAGTGAAACACACAACGATTTCATAACTCCCGACTAAATGAATTATCTTTATTGACGTAAAATACAACATTGAAATTTATTCTCTTTGCACATAACCCCCATTGTAAAACAGCCAAACAGAATAGCTTGATTATCAATGACTTAAACCCCACAACCAAATAACACAAATCAAACGGAACAACCTAAGTGAAACCGTCTCGTCTCACATTCCCTCCTATACACAGGTGCCTGGTTTTTTACGGGCCGTCAGTACTCGACTATAAAAATATATAGCTCTAAATTCAGATTCATTTTTTTAGTTACTCTTTCCATCTCGATCAGTTATTTACTTCTCTTTACTATTTAAACTGCGTATTTTAATAAAAGGTAAACAAACAACTAAGACGGAGAAAGTATATTTTATGTACGCAATCGAGCAAAACCGATGATTCATGTCAGCCGACCCCAAATTTCATTCACACAGCACAAATATACTCAAATATTCCTAATTTCTATATTTTCTTCAGCTGAATATTACAAACAAATCTATCCTAATCTAATTGTAAAATCAAAAAGATTAAAACTTGAATGTACCCATTGAATAAACTAGCATTTTAATAAAAAACAACAACAACAAAATCACAAAAATGTGAAGATTTAACAAAAATTAACGTACCTCATGATGAATCAAACACCAAAACCTGTAAACAAAGAAATCAAAGTGATTAAATTAGTTCAAATTCATATTCATAATATAATAATAATGTAGAAATGACGAAAAGATAAGATGAAATGAGGAAGAGAGTGTGATTTACCAGGAGAGAGAAAGAGGGGTTTAGGGTTTGTGGCTGCTGACTGAAATCAAGAGTATTTGAAGGCGATGTTGGATTAAATGTTTAATAGTTTGATGAACCCTAATGGGCTTCATTCTTGTTTTGGGCTGTTCGACTCCTCACATGCTGGTAACTGGTAAGTGGTGACTTGGTGTATTTCATGGGTACAAGTCGAGTAAGGTCAAGTTCGGTTCAGCTAAGCTCGTTATCATTCCTAGGTGATAGTACGCATTCTCTTTGAGGGCAGGCCTTTACCTAATTCAAGATCAGGGCAAACCACCGGCTTTTTTGAGGGGTTAAAGTGATGTTTACATATCGCCTATCAACAGGTAGATCTGACAAATGGGTTACTCGGGTCATGTTATTTTTGGCTCGACAATTTATCAGGTCATTTTCAGGCCGGGTCATTTTGAGTCGTGATTTTGTCTTAATTAAGCAATTGGATCATTGCGGGTCACTTAAACGAGGATCATGTCGGGTCAGACCACTTTCAGATCATTTTAGCTTTATTGGGTCAGTTCAGATTTGTCAGGTCGTCCAACATGGCTATATTTTAACTCAATGAGAATTGAACCCCTAACTTTATTGTCAGAAGGTGGACTCGTTACCCATTGGGGTCAACCCTTGTTGGTAAACGGTGTTACCTTTGACGATCAATTTAAAGCACAGCCTAGAATTTGTTTAACTTAATTGGATCTAGATTGAAGTAGATTCTCCCTTAGAAAATGTAGGTAATAGGGTATTCATGTGGTTACTTTTGTCCTCCCCTAATCTTATGAAGTGGTCGCTCTCTTCTTATGAACCTCCCTACTACGGATTTCACGCATACTTCACGAGATTCATAGAGTTTTTCATTTCGCCTTCCATGTTATATTATGACAACAGTTGAACAAAAGATGAACAACGATAACCTTAAGATGAAGCCACAACGATGAACTTTACTCCTACTGGTAGAAATATTACATGCATGTAAATGTTGCCTAGTTACAACTTACAAGTTTTGGGAACCCAAGACAAAAATTACAGCTCTATTTGTTCCACAGTAGGAACGCGAAACAAAGCCCCAATGTGTACAGTAAAACATCCTAACATATCTGGTGGTAATGCTGACAGAATTCAACACAGATCATGAATACCACTCTTCATGACTTTATATCACCTAATCTAGCTGATATATGCAAGCAACATGCTTCATCACTTTCATCATATGCAATTAAAGCATGTCATGTTTCTCAAGTGAAATAAACACGGTTGAGATTCCTATCTTTGATGTGTGTCGATTGCTGCAGTAGAGGCAAAGGATAGTCACTGAAGGTATGTACTTGAAGAAATAGATTTACTCCCTCTTAGAAGCGTTATAAAGGTGAGATGTGAACACTGAAGAAGCGCGGAAACTTATTGCAGCAAGCATTAGGAAAAATGCATAACAGATGCAGAAATTGATGCCCAGAAAGTAAGTCAGCTGCAAGAAACCACTCATATCTGATGTGGTATAGAAGTATAAACTATAGGCAAACATAAATATAGCCGTTGATCCACCACGCAACACTGATCTGCAATAATTTGTCTTGAGATATATCATCATTATAAGAAGCAAGAGTAAAAATAAAAACGCATGCACGAGGGCAAGTAGATGTCGCAAATTGGTCACTTGAGAATCGACATTATGGGTTTGGTCATTTCCGGATATGGGAAAGTTTGGCTTCAGGTCATTCAGGCTTACCCGTTGGATCATTTCTGGATCCTGACTACAAAGTTTCGAGCCTTATCTTATGGACTACTTCGAGTCGGGTTAATTCAGGTCGTGTCGGGTTAGTTTTGCCAGATTCATGGTACAACAACAACATTACCCCCTAGTGCCTCAATGGCTCTTGCAAATTGCAGCCTTGTGGGGTAGGAGGGGTTGGATATACGGGGCCAGATTTACGGTGACAAGCACTAACTATGCCCACTTGGACAGTACTGTACGCCTGTACACTTGTGTTTAAGAGATATACAACAAAAGAACTAAATAAGGCATACCTCCACCACCATTGAGGATCTCCGGCAGAGAGTTGAATGAATGTCAAACCAATGCTCAAAACAGCAGTAAGACAAATGAGGATTGCGAAAGTGACAAACAAAACACCTGGTTGTGTGAATAATTTGTAGCTCCATAAGCTGGCGTAAAAAAGATGCAACTCCACAAGGACTCCACTGAAAGGTAAAAGGCCTCCTACAATAACTTGACTCTGAGTTTTCATATACCAAGCTAATGGAGGAATCTCCCTCGAGGATCTCTTAGGAGAAGGCAATGATATCCTACAAGCGTAATGATGCCCGACAATACCTCCGAGTGCAAGAAAAGGGACAGTGATAAATAAATATATGAGCAACAATAAAATAATAGTCCCGAAAGGAAGTGCGGCTGTGGCCCCATACAATGCAGCCAGTGTATTAAGGACCGATAGCACAAGTAACACTGGCCCCATTAAGATTATCCCTGTCAGCAGTACACTTCTTTCCTGCGTGGTTAGTAGTCGGAAACAGAGTCAGAAATGCACAAGTTTGGTTTGTCTCAGTTATCAAAATTATTTTTGGAAGAATATTATTACCCATCCAGTTTTAGCAAACTGGCAATAGAATGAAACAGTGGTATATCCAGCAACTACAGATGTCAAAGTGTACATTGCAACAAGTGATGCCCACACGGTCCCATGACTATAAGGCTCGATAATGCGGAATGACATCAAGACGAACAAGCAGCAAATCCTGAAAAATTTTACAAGGGAGGAAATTAGAGCCGGATTAGCAGGTTTGCAGAGAATCGTACTTGGAACATTATAATGGATTTGCTGGAAATAGCCATCGCCCATCGCCAGACATGACCACCTAATAAGAAGATACTCAAAAAATTTATGATTCAAAGACTGACTATTCCTTGTCTTTGGGAATACCACGGAATAAGGTAAAATTATTCGCTAAGCTAATACACAACCAAAATAGGCTATGACTCAAAACTTTTGGTTTTACCAACAATACACTTTACTTGAATGTTGAATCTGAGAAGTACATGCCTAATCAGACTAGATATTTAGATAAAACTAATGTACTTTGGCTACAAAAAATCAACAAGAAACGAGTCATACTGCGAGTCATAATCGCTTAGGTCTGAGAAACAGAAGGCTTGTTGTAAGCCTTCCCGGAAGCATAAATATCAGAAGTGATGGTGCTTAGGAAATATTAAACCTGTGAGCACTAAGTCACAGCAAAATCTTTATATAAATTCAGACATGTTACAGATCCAAGTTGCCTTACACAAGAAAAATTTGGGTTCCACATCCAAGAACAGCACATAAGAGTGACACGTATGATGGGCATCTGAAAATATCACCATCAACGCATGCTCGTCCAGCCTCATTATCATCATCTCCGTGGAAATACCTAAATACAAAACCATTAACTGTCGAGTGCAAATTAACCAAATCCTTATTGAATTATCATATTACTTGAAAGCAATAGAACTGTAACTACTGAACATGATGCTTACTTTCTCAAATCACTCTTGAGATTCCACCGATATAGCATGCCAACTAATGTCACGGAAAGCATAAAGACAACAGCTGAGCTGACGAGAGAAAATCGGTGAAGTTGCTGAACTGGTGGAAGTAAAGAAGCCCTTGAATATCTACTCGTTCTGGTCGCGAATGTGGCAGACGATGCATTCCAAATAGCAGAGTATGTAAACTTGACATCAATTTCAGTATCCTCTGTTATGTCCACAACATGTTCAGGGTCACTGAAAGCATGCACTTCTACAACATGATTGTCATTGTATAAAACTTTGAACTGTACATGAGTGAAAAGATACGATCTTGGTCCTTTCCCATCACTCCTCAAACTCTCTCCTTCATTCTTCCCAACAAATCCCCAAAAAGGAAGGTCATCATAGTGCATCTGAAAGTAAAATTCTTTTTGAACTGCATCACGAAATTTAATAACTTCTTCCCTTTTAAGCGTCTTCGTGCATAGTATATTTTCTTCTTTTATCTCCTTAAACTTTATATCATAGCGAGTGTTTGCCAAACGATCACCATTGAGAACTTCCCCCAGTGATTCCTTCTTTTTGATAATTTGGTCTGGGAAAAGAAGCAGCAGCTAAGATCAGATTATTAGCTTACCTTGAAGCAGTAAAGCTTTATCAGTCCATTCGTCCTAAACCAGTATATGTGATCACATGCTCTCAGACCATGACAATTAGACATCTGATTGATTAAATAATGTGCCTGAAGATAGGTGCATCTTAAGAAATACTCCAATACCCCGAACATATTATCCCCATTTGACTTTGGTGGTTAACCGGTGTCAGCTTGACCAGTAATCAACTTGACCAAATTCTCCAAACATATGTTGAGAAAATGCAAATTTTTCATAATCACATAAACTGTTCTTATATTAATTATTTTAGAAAGTTGTAACCGTTTTATATTGTGAGAAAAATAGAAAATATAGGTTAGTGTCGACATCAAACCCACCAACTGACCAAAGTGAAACGAGTTCAACAAATTTGGGAGGGAGTAGTAGTTCTTTTGTCTGAAACAAGGGCGCAAGGATCGCATCAGTTCATTTAACTACCAATTTCATGTTCTGAAAAAATCATCCTGAATAATTTTGCAGCACTGTCCTAGGCAATCCTTCACATGCCCACTTTATTCCACTAAAAATATGCGCCTCGTCAAGCGCTTCCCTATAGCTAAGTGAGCCTATATTGCTCTTCATATCCTCACTAAAGAATTGTCAGATGCAGTATTACATGCAAACCCGACCATTAATCATAAAAATTGAGAAGTATAACGTATTTGAGCTGTCTTCATTTGTAAAAAATTTCATCCACGACTTGGTATGATATCATACATTACCATATATTTATCTCTACGAAATTAATTCATCCTTGCACACGACAGTAGCAGTAAACTGACTTTCCATATTCATTTCATATTGATCAGCTGACTGGCTAGTCCAGTGAAATGACAAAAATTGAGAATAAAAAACCCGCAAGCATATCATGTAACTAATGAATGTTAACTCAATCATCTACTGTAACATGATACAAAATGCTCAAACCATTAGACTATAAGCTGACCTGGGGAACAGAATGGCAGCTCATAGTATTCGTACGTCTCACTGCAAATCGAAAAAATGCCTATCAAATTTTTCTCAAAGGTGTATCAGGGTACAGAGAAAACACCATATCAAACTACAGGCAGCTAGATTGTCAATCAAACCTCAAAATCCATTGATCATATCAAACCACAAAAACATACAACAAGACATCCACAGTTGGAGTCATGATTACCAGATTCGCTATGACTACGTCATTACCAATTCACGATTCGCTCTTATAGAATGTGTGTCATGTGTAATTTCAGTAAGCAACATGATAATATTCGCTTTTAACAATTCGCAATTCATAGGGCACCGAGCGAATTCGGTAACCATGGTTGGAGTAAACACTCAGTCTTCAGCCTTCCATGTATATATTCCAGACATAATACAAGATGTTGCCTAAACCATACATCATCATCAACAACAACAACATTGCCCTAGTGCCTCAAAGGCTCCAGCATCTTGCGGGGCAAGGGGTCAGATGTACACAACATTACCCTATGATAGCAACATAACAAGGATTGTTCCAAATGACCCGATGTGAAAATTGTGTCGAGAACTCAATCGAAATACAGCTAATTTACAATCGAAAGAAGCGCAACCACTTTAGTAAGCCATATTGCTTAAACCAATACATACTGAACATTTAAACTACAATTACAGCTACAAATTACAATGTGGGTAAAGTCCTATAACCAAATTGTCACTGTAATTACCATTATCAAAGCATTACACATACAAAGTTCAAAACTTTAGCTGAATCAAACTAAGATTAGCAAACTTAATTAGCTGAAAATCATTCATCAAATGCTTCATGCAATTAAAATGAAATTGAAATGCAAAAAAAGGGCAATAATTATACATTAGATACAATAAAAAAAAAAAGACAAATTTGGAGGGTACCTGGGATTGTTCAAGGGTCCAACAATGTTGGCAAAAAAAGGGACATGATCACCAACATTGTAAAGATGATTAAGAGGATAATTAAATGATGAAGATATAGGAATAACCCAGAAATTAATCAAAATTAGTATTATTATTACTAACAAAGATTGGATCTTTGTCATTTCTAGTTGACTAGCTGTGTAATTGTGTTCACTGAGTGTCGTATACTCGTATTGGAGGAGGTGTGGAAGCCTGAAAGGTAGACCTGACAAACAAATTGTGTCGGGTTCGAGTTGCTGTCACATGTAAATGAGTCACTGGATTTCTAATCCAAACACGAATCAATTAAATTTAGTGTTGTGTTCGTGGAGTAAAAAGCCATTTGTGTAAATTGGTCATGATTGAAGCCCATTTTTAGTGTCCGTTTATCATTGTTTTAATATATTTTTATGACCAAGCTCGCTGACATCACGGGACGAACTAAACGGGCTAACCCATGCTTGATAAACTCTAGTGTTTTTAGCTAGTAGCTACGTGACAAAAAAATTGTCTTCACTCTGTCACTCAGTCACTCTTCTTATCTATCATGCATGCTATTTGACCCGTTTTAATGATCTTTTAAACGAACCAAATATAGTTTCAAATAGTCTTTTAAAAATGATACACATGTAGAGCTGTCAAAAGATGACCCGCCCCGAAAAACCGACCGAAACCCGCCCGAAAATAACCCGAAAATGACCCGCTCTTTTCAACCCGAACCCGAAGACTACCCGACCCGATAATAACCCGCACATTTAGGGTCGAGACTCGCTAAACCCGCGACCCAACCAGAAATCGTTAAATTTATATTTAAAGCACATAAAACTAATTTAAAATGCAATAGGTCTCCCTTGTGACGGATATATCCGTCACAAGCTTGTGACGGGTCAAATACCACTCACATTGTTAGAAAAGACAAAAGTAAAGGTGCATCGAGAATTACAAAAGGCTTGTCTTCGTCTATGCAAGTGAGTTTTATTTTACCCCGTCACAAGGTTGTGACGGATATTACCCGTCACAAATGAGAATTTGTGTTTAAAATGATAAAAAAATTCAAATTTTAATATTTTTATAATAAAATATGCTTATATTTATTTTAAAGCATAGTTTTATCACTTTATTAATTACTCAAATAATTATTATATAAATATAGACACTGCTCGTCGTGTACGTATAACGGTTGAACGATCCAATATTTCGTATAGTGTTGTAATATTGAATATAATAAGCAAAAAATGTCACATCTTACTAATATCATATATTAAACTAGATAATTATAAAAATTAAGAATAAATATATGTTTATAATTTAAATTAAGAAAATAAATATTTGTAAAAAGGCGTTAATCAAACCCGTATTTAACCCGAAACCCGACCCGAAACACCTATAAACGCGACCCGTATAAACCCGTATTTTACAAAGCCGAAATTGACCCGACCCGTATTTTACCCGAACCCGATGTGACCGAACTCGTAACCCGCCCGATCGACCCGTTTGACCGGTCTACTCCTATTCTATATGTTGATTCCCTTTCTTTTGGACACCAAAATTAAAGAAATAAATTTAGACCACACAATACACCCTACCCCACATGAAATTGAATTTGAACCACACACAACTTACTAAAAAAGAAATGGAGAACCAACATTTAATTCACATCAATAAGGAAAGGAGAACCAACATATAGAATAGGAGGGATTATCATTTATGAAAAATTGGTAAAGGAATTTCAAGGTTAACCGAAAATAAATTATTTCAAATAGAGTTATCAAAAGTATCTTTTTCCTTCCCCAATTATAATAGGTTGATATCATTACAACTAAAAAAACTACCTAATCCTAATTAGTCCAACTTGAAAAATTTGAAATAATGCATTCCAAACAACTCGATAATGAGAAAAAAATGAAATAATCTAAGCTGACTCAAACTCAATCCAAGCATTTTTACAACTCATATCTTATAAACAATAAATATTCGAGCCAAATAATTGATATCCACATTCAGTGGTGGAGCCTGAATCATTTTAGTGTGGGTAATTTCTAATTTATTGTTAATTTATTTTTTTAATACGGCGTCTTAAAGATATAAAATTTTCCTTTCAATGACAAAAAAACGTCAATTGTCGCAAAGTTGTGGGGTCTCAAGACCTCACTATCTTATACTCCCTCCAATTTCTTATTATCTACTCTCTTTCTTT
>JAOWBH010088870.1:0-12121 GCA_028566215.1 Silene coronaria | reverse complement strand
ACTCGACTCTCCGACAGTGTCGTGTCTGACACGTGTCGGAGTGTCAAACACGGCTATTTTGGGTGAATTTTCCTATTTTGTGGTCTAAATTGAAGTGTCGAAGTGTCGTGTCATGTCGGACGCCGACACGTGCCTGACACGCAACACGACAGTTAAGTGAAGCGTTGGTTTAACATAAGAAAACGACATCCAATAGCCAGTTGCTGTGTACTTCTGTTAAATTGAAGCCCATAATACATAAAATCAAAGATGATAGACCTTATGGATTTCAAGCATAAAACAAATCAGTAATCAGATGAGTTGATTCTGATTGTAACAATAAAAGCGATTACAGATGCGTAAATCAGATCATATCAATATGTCATGCAGAAAGATTGGACGGGGAAAAACAAAAAACGGATGGTGACTGAAAGAATTATATTCAAAAGACCAAGTGTGGATGCATACCGGTTATAGTTACCAACAGCACATCTTCCTTCAACTGTTTTCAGGCCATCTACATAAAATGTACATTTATATTAAGATTAATCGTTATAATAGCTGTAGTGCTGTACAAGCCAAAAACCGGCAGTAAACCAAGAAGATTATGTAGTTTTATAGATTTCAATCAAAATTTGTGGCCAAACCTTTCAATTGTGTGAAATATGGCTCCTGAACATGAAGTTCAAACCTTATGCTGTTCAACAACTAATTACAGTAGAATACAGAAAACATATTAAGGTTAAACAAGGCAAAAAAACCTAGAAAAGTAAAACAACAAATTGTACTAAAATGCAGTGGAGTAAACTTACATTCACTAATTCAAACCCTTTCACTGAGACTAACTCATTCCATTTCTCTTTCAATTCTGTCAATGAATCATCTTCAGACATCGGTGGCACCGTCTCAAACTCAGAAACGAATGATCCGGTAGTTATACACTGGTGCAAAGCCGAAGCCAAACTCTTGTACAGTGGATACACTGGCAGCCCTACATAAAACCCCGAAACCATCATATAATTAATGAACCTGAAGATATCATTGGTACTATTACTCGTAACCTAGGTTAAAATTCCGTCAACATTAAAACCGCCCTTGTAGCTCCCTTTACACTAAAAAAGGTTCAGATATCAATGTCACCTGAATCATGAGTTTTGCGTACTGCGAAAATAAATTCCGAATTATACAGTACTAGAGCTACTAAACCCACAAATATTCACATATTTCTGATCCAAACATTCAATTGGGAAATCATAAAATCAATCAAAAATCAAATTAACAAAATTTTTGATGAAAAGATCAAAAACTTTACAATAAAAAATTAGAAACGGCAAAGAAAGAAGAGTTGATTGCAACTACCAGAAGAAATTGAAGGGGTTTCAGATTGAAATTGAAGAACTTCATGATCATGATTAGGGTTTAGAAGGGTAGAACAGAAGTTAGTAGATAAACCAAGGTCAAATTCATGGGTGCCTTTGATGAAAGCTTGAAGAATAAACTGCAGAAGTTGTTCAATGCAGTTATTCAGTTTAACTGGGCTGATCCCTGGTGATCCTGATGCTAAATTCTCTGTTTCTTTTTCCATCTATGTCTCTCTTTTTTTCTCTTTCTAATTCCGTTTTTGTAGTTGTCTACTTGTTTAATTACATCGGTTTTTACTCTTTATAAAATATAAGGCCGTCGAAAGAAAATTTGACGATTTACTGGAAAGACATGAGGGGTGGTACTCATGACCTGAGTTCAAACCTTGTCAACATCATATTGGTTGACCCGATTGTGACTACTTAATTTACTATCAAAGTTAAAATTTGTACAATTAAGTTGTGGCGGAAACACCGAAGTAAACCCAAGCAATCTTGTTTACTTCTGAAGTTGTGTTTGGCATTGTATTAGTTCAGTGATATATTGGTGTTTAGTCCCAACAGTCACAAGTTTACTGTAATCACTTGATAGTTATACTTGAGAATGCTAGAAATTTTCGACTAACAGTAAGGTAGTATGTTGCCATGCCGGATTGTCATGTAACTTACTGCATTCTTGGTCATATATCAGCAGTGATGTAGCTAGAAAAATTCAAAATATTCAGCTTGAAACGTTTTATATGTCAAATGTGGTCTTATATATCAAAATCAGTCATATTTCTACATGTATATTTGTAATATTATTATCGTATTGAAAGTTGCTAGGTCTTGAGATCGCACCCTACCAACCATGCTGTACAGTGTACTCCGTAGTCAAGCTTGAATAAGTTGTTTTCACTATGGCATTCTAAAATACTTTCGCCTTGTTTCTAACACTATCACGAGCCTGATGATTTTCTGCAGCTTCTTCTATGGTACAGAGTTTGGTTTCACAGAACCATCCACGAAATGTTGGTTCTCATGAAGACTGGTACTTGTCCATGTCGAGACCAAGGCCATCATTGCTATTGATAGCAACAACATCCCAACACATGTTGTCTTAAGGTACCTTTTCACTGGCTTGCAGTGATTGACTAGGATGTCTGAGAATGTATCTTTGACAAGCCGGCAGTTTACAAGGTTTTCCATTACAGGGTAAGCATCGAGCAAATTCTGCACCGAAGTTGTGTAAGTTTCTATAACATTGTATTCACTAGTGGTTATGAACCCTTCGTTGCATCGTGTCCCACTGATGTCTGAACATGTGAACATCTTCAGTACCTGTAAATTCAGTGTTAAAGTTATTCAATGAATGGTTATTTGCTTTCTAGACGATTGCTATTGGCTTTCGATGGAAGCACCTGTGGAATGTCTCCTATATGAATTGAATCAGCAGGGCAGTCTTTTGGCTGATACTGGAAATCAGGTGGTCCGGAGAAAGGGTTGCATACATAATTTAGACTCGGAAGTGAGTTGGCCCTTAGGATGGAGATGTTCACATTTACCTGTGACATAAACGTAAAATCTGAATGAATTACTCGACGTCTAGTATAAATAAATGAGTTTAGTGACTTTACCAGCCAAGTTAAGGCAAGTTACGCCTATCATACCTGGTTAAGAACCTCAAAGAGTCCAATGCTAACATCAGACAGTGCTGTTCTGGCCGAGCGCAGTTCATCGCAGGGAAGGATGGTATTCAAACTGCTGTTTTCCTGATTTTGTTCAAAGTTATGGAGTGCTGTGCATGTATCACCTGAGAATCTGAAATTTCATGATATCAGATCCACAAATTACCATGAATTTAACCAGCAGAAAAATGAGATGCTTACTTGTCGATGAAAGAATATGTTCCAAATAATAGCCAGCAGAGGACTGTTAGAAACCAAGCGAATACGACTAGCCTGTGGAAAATGACAGCTGCTTTAGCATATACATATCTTTTCCACATTCAGGTATTGTATTCAAATGTCCACAGACCACAGTACATGGTTACTTACATGTAGACTACTCGCCGAAACTTCAGTATCCCAAAAGCTGCATATACAAAGGTGTACCATAAGACTCAGTTTAATAGAGAATAAAGTTGTGACAGACTATTAACAACATCAATTAGTTTTGTACCGACGGTCTCAGAAACCAAAAACTTATGCTGTCGTAGTTACCTGACAAGGCAATTGAAGCAACGAGGTTGAGGCATATAGTAGCGGAAGTGAGAATGTACCTACAACATAGTTCAAGTTTATGTCAAGGATACATTTACTCAGAGTAGCAAAATTGACAGGAGAAAGAATCAGATATAAACATTACATTATCGTCAGAACTTCTACAGATAAGCTTCTGTTCCTTTGGGCATGCTCTTCTAAACCAGTGGCTTCATAATCGAGTTTGTCAGATGTTGAAGCTAAGAATCTAGCTGCTTTATCACCATCAAAGGTACCACTTTCTTCTAAATTTATACTCATCTTTCTCATTGCTCCTGTAGCATTATTCATGCTATCGGATGCTTGATCCGCTGTGTTGATTATTACTGTCATGACTGTCTTTGCTCTAGAATAAAATCTCGCATTCCCTCCAAGAGCAATCCCAGACGCTATTCTATTCACAATAAAAAATAAATAAATGAGCAAGATGACTCGGTAAACTGGTTGCGCTTTGTTTTATTGTAAGTACTTCTGGCTTCATAAGTACTGCTTACATTGCGACGACCGTAAAAACTGTTGTTAAAACAAGAGGGAAAAGATGACATTGCTTTTGACAGGGCATTCTCCTTCTCGGCTTTCGTTTCTTGTTCTCAAAGCAGCAAGCTATTGCTAGGAGATAAACCGAGTATACGATGCCAGCAACGAGCCATAACAGTCCAATAGTATATCCATAAATACCTGTAAAAATGGTGGACTGCAGTATATGTAAATTGTTAGTAAATTATTTAAAGACAGTTCATTTAAAATGAAAAATGAATTGGGTAAGGGATTTACACTCCAATAGTGCTTGTTTGTGATGTTATACTGGCCTCTGTATTTCCTGAACTGATCTAAGGGATCTGTTCTTACGATTGCATTCGCAGTTTTCTGAAGCTGTAATATCCTTCTTTCTGTAGGAACCATTATCGTAAACTGGTGAGTTTCTTCATTAACAAAGAACAATCAATGGAAAAAGAAGTTCCTGAATTACCTGAAGAAATGACCGGGATGGAGGGAGTATTAACATAATCGTAAAATATTCACATATACAATATACACTAATAATTCTATATGACACTGGGTTAGGTAACATTTTGTGCAGTTTTGGAGCATGAAATGATGCAGAAGTTCCTGAATTACCTGTATCAACACCGCTATGTGACAGAGTTGCCGCTGCTGTGATCATCAAAACTAAGGAGAATGTCAATATATATACCAGGACTAGACAATATCTCTGTTGCCTTGAACCCATTTCCATCAACTACCAAGTATCGACTACACGAGCTAACAATCGACTGCCATGAAAGTTCAGTTTAACGAAGCGTCTAAGCGTATACTATGAAATAGGAGTATCAGATTATAAAGGATTTGAACTGGGATACTGCAGTGTAAGTCCTATAAGAAAGGAATATATATAATATAGTTAAGTCTCTTTTTGTATGGTAATGGTAAAAAGTAACATTAAAGAGATCATTTGTGAAAAAAAGTTGTTACTTAGCTTGGTTCACAATGCCACTTTTTTCTACAACATTGGAAGCTTTTTATAAAGTTTAAAAGCATTATAATACTTAAGTCAGTTCAAACAAGGAATTATGTGCAAGTAAAGTACAATAGTTGTAGCTATTGTCTATTTTCACCTCCAATTGATTGGGAACAAAAATGTTGAAGGTAGGACAAGGAAATTCGGGTTTCGATTTTAAAATCTATAAGCATTTTGAGGTGTGTTATCACCCATGGACGGTGCTCTAAAGGATGATTCATGTTAGTCGAGCCCAAATTATTTTGAGATTAAGGCTCTGATGTTGTTGTTGTAGAACAAAGAAAAAGAATTGTAAAACAAGATTTGTGATTATAGCAAGGAAAGGCTTGAATACAAGTGTATGTATTAACATAGTTGTTTCACTTGTTTGTGAAAAAAAATCTTAATTATGGTGTAGTTATAAATATAATTTTAAAAAATATTATCAGTTTGCTCGCTAAAGTGACTACGCTTCTTTCTATTGTGACGTACCAATCATTCGACGTAGTTTTCGACAGTTCATCTTGGGTTATTACAAAACAGTCTCTTTGTATTAGCCACATGAGTAAGACCGCGTACATCCTTATGGGTTAGTCGTGTACTTGGTGCTAAAACCGTGCATAGAACTATAGACGAAAGAAATAATAAGGTCCTGACCTAGTTTTGCTTAAGACCGTCCCCTTAAAAACATGATTATTATGATTCTCATTAAATGGAACATATTGCGTGAAGAACGTCTGTCAAAAATTACTCGAGTAACTCCTTACTCTTCTAACACCTACAAGAATAAGCATAAATCTCAGCTGTTAAACATAAAAGAAAAATACGGAGTAATTAACTAGAGATCATGAATTCGAGTCCTGAGAATAGAACAAAGTCAACTTATGACAGTTTTATGTATCCCTAATTGTAACTACTTGGCTCGAATTCAGGCTAAATTGGATTACACAGACCAAATAAAGGAAAATAATTACAATACGAAGCAAGCTAAAACTCGGCCTACAAACTTATTAATTTACCATCTTCTAATGCCAATAAAAGTCATTTTGGAGAGCTACACAAACTAAGTAACCGAGACTATAAATTGTAAAAGAAAAATTGTCTACGGAGTAGAAAAAAAAAAATCTATAAACTCGGACATTTGTAAGGAGCATGTACGAGTGAGAGCATACTTCTTTGCTTACTAGTTACTACCCATCATTTTTCTTAATCCGTCATTGGAGTAGATTCCTATGTTGGTAACCACCTTTACATTTCCCAAGCTGACTAACCGATTTTAAAACCAAAAGGCGAGCAATTAAGACTGCATCTGATGGTTTGTACTTGTACGAGGGAGGATGGTGTTCGCGAGCTCTTCATTCAGCTTTACAGGCAACGGTGGCATTTGCTTCATTATTTCCGGAGTATCGCTCATGCTGCTTGTCATCAATTCAAAAATGCCCTCATCAGTACATAGGAATCTCAGAACAAAGAAAACAAGTACTCCATTAGTGAAATGAAGCATTAATTGTTACCTATATTTCAGATTGAAGGACACCATTCACTAACTTCATCAGAACTACAACAGTATCACCCCTTTTTTACCTATTTTTCTAAATGGGTCTTATCTTATATGCTTATATGGCAGTGTCTTAACTTCTAGAGGTAGAAATTCCTTTGGGAGGGGAGGGGTCCGATCCAAGCTGGCTTTTTACGATCATGTATATAATTTAGTATATAGCCTAGCTCAATGCTGGCTTTTTACGAGCTTAGTGGCTGAGGCACTGAGCAGTGGCTTTTCACATCAGGTCAAAGGCTCATGTCTTGGTAATGTTGTTTTAGCTGTTATATGAAGGGGTGTTACAATAGTTTTTGTCGGAAACATAGGACGTATACTATCATCAAGTGTTACAGCAGTACTATGGCTACGGCAGCCTGATTTGCATATGGGTGTTCGTAATTCGTAGAATGGTATTAAATCTGAGGAATGACACAACACCACGACCCGGATAAGGAATTCGAAGGTTATCACGACTATAATTTGATGAGGTGTCAGTTGCATTTATGGCACAATAACCAAAATCAGGTTGCTGAGTACGAGACTGAAACCAAGATTTATAAGAGGCACTTGAAAGGAATTCTTGACTATGGTTCACTAATGTGTGTGGAAAAATTTCTCGAAAAAGAAAAAGGATAAAATACGAAGCAAAGCATCTTCAAACATGAGATGGGACCGAAACAACGAGTAAATGACAGTAGAAACTTTCTCCACCTTGTAATTGTGTACCCAAATGACTGAAGATGTCGACTCCAGCCACTGAAAACTATCTAAATGTACCCACTTCAAAGTAGAGTATAATAGAAACAAAACATTTAACTTATCTGACTACCAAGGTTTGGACCACTACATTAACTATCAAAAGGTGTCAAATATAATTCTCCATAGTTGTACAACATAACCCCAGTGCCTATGGCAAATGGGGGTAGGATGTACGCAGTCTTACCCTTGTACCCAAAACACAGAACCATTGCTTCTAGATCTTCTAGATCACCAATAATATAAAATAGAAGATACGGCATGAATCTTCGACCAACTGCTACTTGAAAATAAAATAATTAAACAGTTTAGTGTGTCATTTGACTCCACTTAAAATCAGCTGTCCGGATAACAATTTCAGATCAATAGGCCGCTTGGCGTCAAACAGCAAAAGGGATTCCTAACTACTGAAATTCACATGAGCAGTCACTCAAGTAAACCAGATGTCACATAGCATTAAATCATTGCGGGATGGTACTCATGGTCAGGATTAAAAGCCTGTGAGCATAACACTGCCCTTCTGGCCCCATTGGCCAAAAGTTCCTCAACTTATAAACTAAACAGCAGGCGAGACTCGAGAGACTAGAGAAATTGTGGTGCATTATTTTATTAAGATACAGAAGAGATTTACCTGTTCATTATCTTCGCTAGATTGTCCCGAGCTTGGCAAAAGAGGCTGATGTTATCTTGTACCTGAAAAATACAAGGGCCAAAGCAGAATTGATTTTATAACTCATACAGATACAGTACCTGGTAGGTGATACTTTGTAAACAGAACATGGTATAAATCCAACAAAACATATCTACCACAGTCCACGAAAAAGGCTTTTTATTAGGTCTACGGGTAAGTTTTCCGAAAAACCTATGGCAGATAATATCATAACTACTTAAACGTCCACTTTATTCCACTCCAGATGAAACACAATGACCAACACAATTTACCGGATCCTTGAACATCCGCCCCTGAAAAATCTTCATGTCATGACCTTGACTTTTGAAAAAGGGAAAACTGTCGATGAAATCCAAAATCACTCCAGGATGCATGCACAACGAAATAAAAATACTACATGCCTCTAATTGATATTGTCCCCTCTATGTCAAATTTGTCAAGTTTGATTTATCAACAACAAAAAAAAAAAAATCTATGTTCATCATCTCTCTTTTTAAAAAGGTTGAAATTATCGCATATTGTGGGACAATAGCAGACTGGCAGTCGAAATTAAACAATATAAATGGGTGGAAAGAGTAACATATTTAAGACCCAAATACATTCAACATTTAGTAACCATAAAATACTGACCTGAAAAGAAGAGAAGTTTGCGGATATTTGTTGGAAGAACTGCTGATTTTGCTTAAGTATCTCCCCAGTAGGGCCACCAATTGCTGAAAATGATCAGAGTTAGCAACGCATCAATAAAAAGAGGAATACTATATATACGTGAATATTTTTGGAAGTTTAAAATATGAAGTTTACAATTAGAACTGGTAGCTGAACTTTATAACAGAGTATATTTTGACAGGTGGATAGAATCATTACTACGATTTCTATATTGAACCATTCCAGCTAGTGAATTTTTTGTGTTCACAATAGGGGGAAAAAAAACTAGATGCTTCGCTGAAGATCCTCCAATGGTATATACTATAAAGACGCTAGATCAGAAATACATGCATAAATCAGAAAATAAGAACCATGCAAACATCAAGAGAATAAACTTAGTAACTTACCCTCATAAGAGATACCATCTTCACTGTCGACAGGAACAGCGGGCATTGAATAAGGATGACCACTAGGCCTTGATGTGACGTGTGGTGGTTTTGATGTATTTTCAGTCACTTTTTCCTGAAAAATAAATTACGTCACTTTTAAGTGT
Source organism: Silene coronaria (assembly GCA_028566215.1). Taxonomy (NCBI): domain Eukaryota; kingdom Viridiplantae; phylum Streptophyta; class Magnoliopsida; order Caryophyllales; family Caryophyllaceae; genus Silene; species Silene coronaria. Next base: position 2,876 of record JAOWBH010088870.1, on the reverse strand, counting down.
GAATGATATTGACTAGTTCCACGACATCATCGCAATTACAAACATAATTGATGTGATTCTTGAGTGCAAAAGAGTAGTTTCTGGCATATGTCTATCACATTAATACACGGCGCAGAAATAATAATTTTCCATATGAGAACTGTTAGCTCAAAAACAAAAGAGAAAGTATCAACAACAACAGTACCCCGCAACATCAAAGGCACAGTTTAGTAAGAATTTATCATAAATACATAATCCAGAAACAAAGATAAGTGTATTCTTTGGATCCAGGAAAAAAAAAAAAGTATCAAACCACCAATGCATTAAAACTCCATGGAACACCTTTCGTCAGATAAAGGTCATTCAAAACTGCTTCTAGGAAATCCTCTACCAGATAACAAAATACTTGTGAACAGTTAATATCAGAATTCAGAAGTGGAAAACTTCGTAAAGAAGCCTATGCGGTGGCAGATAGTTCGTAAAAGGGGTGAGAGCAAACGATATGGAAAAGAATACTAAACACCAGCTAACATCAGAAATGGTAAAGTATGTAAAGAAGGATTTGAGGAGGCAGACAAGGTAAATTAAGAAAGGGGGCGAGAGCAACCAGTAGGAAACAAACAAAAACCTCATGGGTTGGGTTTCAATCAAAACTAAAATAGCTTTTCCCCAGAAAGTTCAACAAAAAGAGGCCATTTCAAGGTTGTGCACTGAAAACAAAAAAACATCCAAGCTCTTGTTGTTGATGAATGCATTCAATGGACTTCGGTCATCAGTGTTGACGAAAGGCATGTTAACTCTACTAAAACTCTACTTATCTATATAATATAATAAATACATCTAACAGAATGAAATGATAAACAACTCACATCATGATCATGATCGATATGTAAGCATTATGAAGATGGACAAAGGTCAACTCTATAAAATTTTTAAGGGAGGCGGAAGGAAAGAGGGATGATTGGACATACACAATCATATAAAAGAAAATATAAATAACCAAGAGAAAGGAGGCGTTATCATGAAAGGGGGAATTCGACATGTTTTACATGTTCCGTATGCAATGGACTTTTGGCAGATAAAAAATTGATTTCAAGAAGCGAAGAAAAAATCAAACATGCATCTTCTAAGGGTAACAATTATAAAAATACACAAAAAGCATTAGAAGTCTGACTTGCATGGCATACCCTTTTATCTTTGCTTTTCCTTGAATGATCATCCTTTCGTCTCTTGCTGACCTCCTTTTTCTGAACCAAGGCAGCGTTAAGTGTCAAAGGAAGCAAAAAATACCTACATCCTACAGTTTAATTTACGGCCCCTTCCCCAATCGGTTTCCAGATTTAGAAAAACGCTAAATATTTACAACAGTGAGGGCATCATACGAAGCAGCTTTAGCACTATTTTTACACATTTGTTATTTGCATCATCATTCTATCCAACAGATAAACTACTTTGACGATTATAGAACACCTAAGATGTTTAAAAGTCCCAAGTAAATATTTAGCGTTTGGTATATTCATAGTAATTGTCAGGCAGAAAACAAGTTTATGCTCTTTTACAGCAACAACAAAGCCTCATGTGTCATGTTTTTTACAGATGAATAGAGTAAGACGAACGGTAGTTGGATAATCACACTAGTGAAATTTTTCGTATTCCCTTTCCATTTGCTATTAAGATAAGAAACAAAATGTCTTGCTCGTTAAAGCTTCTGAGCTAGAATGAAATGAAACTATAACAGTATAATTTACCATTTTCATACAAGAAAATGTCTAAATACTTACATTCAGCCATCTGCAGCGCAGTGCTATGTCACGTACAGTCTTATTAGGCATACTCAAAGCAATCTTAGCATAACGGACTACGTTTGATTCAGAAGCATATCTGCATTGAATATACAAATTGAGATTATTCTCAAAAACGAAGCAAGAAATAGTGAGAAACAAAGACATGCGCATCATGTGTGTCGGTATGTCTTTTACGACACCATCTCACATATGAGACCAGCCCAAATACTTCCCTACTCCTTTTCAAATTATATAGTCAATGGGTCTATCTCACTTGTAATTATGTAAAACCGTCAAATGTAGGTATTTGTGTTTGTGTGATCAACACCCAACATGAGTAGTTATGCTGTATCCATAAACACAGACCAACTGATGTAAACTAAAACGCTGTCATCGTGTCATGCATATAAGCAGCTCAATGCTTCATATTATTTAGTCGAAAGAAAAAACAGAAATTCATATTCCAATAAACCCACATACAATTACCTCAACAAAAAAGAAAATTAAAACCCTAGACAAGCTGAAATTGTTGTTGAACACCGATAGTCATCTAGACAAAACCACAGTAAAAAGAAACGTTCTTCTTATGGAACGTGTCATTAAACCCGGCTCAAAAACAAAAACAAATCAGCTGGCTAACTCTATGTTCAATAATTGCACCACAAACTTTACCTCAAATGACCAAACTAATCATAAAGAACCAGAAAACAATCTCATTTCCTTATTCTGAATATAATCATCAAAAACAGTAATCATCTAGAAGACTAGAACTAAGCTGGAATTAATAATACCATCTCCGTTCCAATAATTTGTTTAACTCTGATTAAAATACACCTCAGTCCTCTCAAAGACTAAATAACGTAAATAAATGATTGAGACAGAGCGACTAATACAATTCATCAATCCAAATTCACCAAGAACTAAATTTTAACTAAACCAAGCTACATCATTACTAAAAATTTCAAAGACGACATTCACAACCGATTTAAAAACAGGCATAATAAAACGAGGGTCATAAGAGGTCTTAACTTAAAACCGTCTTAAACAAGAATAATTAAACGAAAAAAACACTAACTTGACAAGACCATCATCCAAAATAGCTTGTTCTTCAGC
>JAOWBH010088759.1:0-14489 GCA_028566215.1 Silene coronaria | reverse complement strand
ACCTCATGCACAAGCCTTGTGCTTCTCCTCTTGGTTAGGGTGAAGGAGCTTAAAAACTCCCAAGTGAGCCTCGGATAAGTAACTCTATCCATGGTATACATCCCTTCCATCCCCACACCCTTGAAAAGTTTCTTCAATTCGGTGTCTAGATCTATGTTCCTCATGGAAGTCCTACATATGAATCTAGTGGGGACTAGGGGACTATTTTTGAATAAAAGAAACTTACTCTTTGAGTTTTCGAGGCAAATATGACATCGGAAAAGTCGGGGTCGCCCGCCACTCCTTGCTCCCGGATTGCTTCCTCCACCCTAGCTCGCTTTCCGGACATTGTTGTTGAGAATGGATGAATTGAAAGAAGATTTGATTGAAGAACGGTTGAGACTTGGTAAGCAACTAGTGATGATTTAGGGGTGAGTAGAGAGTAAGAGAGGTTTAATTGGGGATTTGTGTAATACTGCGTATACTGTAAGGCTGTGACTCGGCCGAGTAGAGGGACACTCGGTCGAGTTGGCCTGACTCGACTGAGTATATTGTGGTTTATATATTAGATTACATTCTGGAGTCGAGCAACTCGGACGAGTGCTGTGGCACTCGGCCGAGAAGGGCTCACTCGGCCGAGTGGTGTTGTGACTCGGCCGAGTGCGAGTTAGAATCCGGAAATTCGACAGTTTCGATTAGGGTCATTTGGGGAGTTATATATATATATATGTTTCTTCCGCCTTTCTTCTCATTTTCATTCGTTTCTCAAACAACAACCTCCCCTAATCACCCTAATCTCCCTATTTCCATTTCTTGTGATTTATTCCCGGATTCCTCCATCGCGCTTAGCCTTGCTCGGTAAGTTTGCTTCGTTTGACTCATTGCCTTGTTTATGCCCTAATCAGTTTTGGGGGTTTTGGGATGGTGATTGATTATATGTATTTGTTTGATTACTCTAGGTGTTGAATTCGTAGAGGAGCCTTTCTTAATTCTCCTTGTTGATTGTTTGCGGGTTTTGAGGTAGGGTTCTCCCTACTCAGTTTTGATGCCATTGTAATTGTTATTATTGTGCTGTTTTGCCAATGTTCTTGTTACTGTTGTGGTTGTGACGGAGGTTGGCTGTGGTGTTGTGATGTTTGGTTTGTGAAACGTTGGGAGACGGTCTCACCCCCGAGTTTCAACCCTCGTGACTCCCATCACGGAGGGGGATGTGCACATTAAGGATTCCGGGTCGCTCGTGCGTCGAGCAGGGATTTGGTGGGAGTGGCTGCGGTCCCCCACTGGCAGGGATTGCCTGTTGTGACAGGAATCCAGTTGATTGGCGGTGTGGTGTTGGTGTGTGGGTTGGCGTTGGCAAGCATTTTGATAGCTTTTGCTTTGGCATTATGTTGTTGCTTTGTACTGACACTTGATCGCTGTGATCCATTCGCGGTGTCGAATGGTGAGCAGTTCTTGACAGGTGACCTTGGTAGAGCATTGCATGGGTGCTTTGGGGGCTTGTCGCGTGTCAAGATAGTAGCTTCCGCTGATTTTAACATTCATTTTGTATTTAGCATTTTTGAGATTATTCATTCAGTATTGTTGGATTTGACATTTCATTTGTAATCGCTAAACTAGTTTTTAATAAATTATTTCTTTATTGTTGAATTGATATTTACTACCTCGGGAAATCGAGGCTGTGGCACCTTATTTAATAGGGAAGGTCTTTATGCAGGCTCTCTAGTAGATGGGGTGTTACAATGTCATTGTATAGAGAAAAGATGGTGGAACGTGTTGCACATTTCCGAAAATCTGACAGTTATGACAATATCACACGTATTTGGCGCAATCTGCTTCCATCGTTGTCCAGTAGTATCCTAGACGCATTATTTTCTTTACCATCATAGGCCCACTCATGTGAGGACCGTATTCTTTGTCACGGACTACCTCCATATCCTTCTTTGCTTTTGAATGATTGAGGCAAAGCAAAATGACACCTTGAGGTGTTCTTTTGTATAATTATCCCTGATTTAAGATATATTATGCAGCCAGAAGTCGTATAGCTCTATGACCTCTTTTATCCATGTCTGGCGGGTAATCACCATTGATTTTGTAATTTAAGATGGCTTGGTACCAAGGCTTTTCTTGATTTTCCTCGTCTCGGGTTATGAAGTGCACATAAGCTGGTTCTGAATATCTTTCGATGCAAAGTGGCATTCAACCATGTTGTCAGGCATGTTAATCAATGATGCGAGTTTCGCAAGAGCATCCGCAAACTGATTTTCTTCTCTAGGCAAATGCAAATGCAAATAAACTTCAGATTTTCCATGAACCTGTGATATGATTGATTATTAGGGATGAATCACCATGTACTCGCAGCCTTTTTATACCCAAACTCACTGTTGTTTGTAAACCAATGAGGCAAGCTTCGTATTCTGCAGCATTATTGATCTCCTCGAAGTCGAGTTTGACCGAAATTGGTGTATGCCCGCCTTCAGGAGAAATGAGCAACACTCATATTCTGTACCCTATTAAGTTAGAAGCCTCATCAAAGTAGAGCTCCCAAGACTCGGTATTGGTGTACAAAATGTCCTCATCTGGAAATGACCAAGTGTCTATAACTTGTGTATCCTGGATTGGATTTTCCGCAAAAAATTCGGCTACTGCTTGCCCTTTGATAACTTTTAGGGGAACTAACTTAAGATTGAATTCCGAGAGCATCAACATCCATCGCGCTAAACGACCATTGAGCACTGGCTTCTCGAATATGTACTTGATCAGATCCATTTTCGAGTACACATTGACTGAATAACTGAGCATATAATGGCGCAGTTTCTTAGTTGCCCACACAAGAGCGAGTCATGTCTTCTCAAGAGGTGTGTATTTGATCTCATACTCCCAGAACTTCTTACTAAGGTAGTAGATAACTCTCTCTTCTTTCTCAACCGTTTGGGTAAGCATGGCTTCTATGGCTGTGTCTGTAACCGTGAGGTACAAGGACAAAGGTTGGTCTCTTTGAGGTGACATAAGGACTGGTGGCTTAGCTAGTATTTCCTTTATCCTGTCAAATACATTTTGGCAATCGTCATCCCATATCATGTTAGTTGCTTTCTTTAATCTTTTGAATATTGGTTCACAAATCATGGTGAACTTTGAAATGAACCGACTGATGTACTGCACCTTGCCAAGGAAACCCCTTATATCTCTTTCTGACTGAGTTTGAGGCATCTCAACCAGAGCTTTGATCTTGGATGGATCGATCTCTATTCCTCATTGGCTGACTACATAGCCTAGCAATTTGCCTGACGTGACTCCGAATGCACACTTGGCAGGACTGAGTTTCATGTTATACATGCGGAGTCTAAGGAAGAATCTCCGTAGATTCTCAATATGTCCTTGCGATCTTTCGACTTGACAATCATGTCATCTACGTATACCTCTACCTCCTTATGCATCATGTCATGTAAAAAGGTTATAGTGATCCGTTAGTAAGTGGCTTCAGCATTTATCAACCCGAATGACATAACCGTGTAGCAATAGGTTCCCCATGCCATAATGAACGCAATTTTGTGCATGTATTCTTTGGCCATTTTGATCTGATTATACCCGACATATCCGTTCATGAATGATAGTAGCGCGTGATCAGCTGTATTATCTACCAAGATATCAATGTGAGGTAGTTGGAAATCATCTTTCGGACTGGCCTTATTCAGGTCCCTGAAATCAACACAAACCCTGATCTGCCCATCCTTTTTGGGTACAGGGACTACATTAGCCACCCAGTCAGAATACTCAGAAACTTTGATGAACCCGGCTTTGAATTATTTGTCTATTTCTTCTTTGATTTTTAGAGCCCATTCTGTTCTCATCCGTCGAAGCTTTTGTTTCACAGGTTATACCCTGTCTTGATAGGAATTTGGTGCTCAGCTATGTCCCTGTCTATCCTTGGCATGTCTTTGTAAGACTGGGCGAAAAAGTCTTTAAATTCGTTGAGAAGTTCGATAAATTCTGCCTTTTCTATCGCGTCTAGGGTTGTCCTTATCCTAAGTTCTTTAGGGTCTAGGTCTGTGCTCACATTATTGATTTTGTGTTTTCTATAACAGATGCCCCTTGTCCTTCGTCTAATAGTTCTTTTATTATATAGGGAGGTAATTCGATTGTGTCGGGGTCGAGATCATCCTCAGTATCGTCATAAATAGAATTGCAAGTATAAAAGCACGCGGAGTAAGCAGAATCTAATTTATTCATATTAAAATTTGCGAAAAGTTGAAACAAAGATGTCATCTGATCGTTAGGCAGTGGCGGTAAAGGAACAGTCGTTGGGACAAGCCCCTGGTTACTGTTGCTAGAAGATGCTAGGTTAGGAGATAAACTAGAAGGAAGGATAACTGGAGGAGACTCTTTGACAACTTCCCTAGACATAGACTCTAACTCGGATTCTGATTCAGACTCATGTTCGTCATCTTCGGGTTCTCCTTTAAACATTTCGCTTTCGCCTGTCGTTACTTTGAAGAGTCGGCCTTGGCCGTCGGTCCACTTGATTGACTTTCTCCACCCGGTCTGTACTTTGCTCAGATCTGCGTCGGTGATGAGTGCTATTGGATTGAAATGGTCATCATGAAGTATCATGATAATGATTCTGTCTTGGCTTTCCCTCACAAAACGATCTTCTCCAAACAGGAGGCTAACTGCTTGTCTATCATAGCAAGGTGCTTAAGGAGTTTTGTCGACAGGAGTCGTTTCTTGTGGTATGAAATAGCAGGAATATTTCTATTCTGGCTTGCTTCTTACCTTTATAGATACAAGGTTCTGGGAAACGTGAAAGGGCTCACTTTCTCCCTCTCTGACAAAGTATTCATTTAGAGTGTGATTATATGGACGCATTTGGACACCTTTCGTCTTGCGATTAATGGATTGCATGAGCAATTCATACGCCTCTTTCTTGGTAGGCCTGTAACCTAATCCCAATGGTATCTTTTGAGAGTTGCCTTCCTTAAAAGGCTCAAATGCATTCTTCTTGATTGGATCCAGCGGCATTCCCGGGAAATACCCCTGTTTCTTGAGAATGTGGTTGACCACCATATTAGAGTAAGTATTGAAGTATAAGGGTGCGAGTTTGCTTTCGATCACATTGACTACTTCAAACTCACCTAGCTCATGTATTGGTTCGGTAGTGACTTGATTATTTGACATGTTTTCAATTACAGCCATGATTCGTGATGAGGTAATTGTGACTACTTGTTTGTCGATTGGTATCTTGATATTTTGATGTAGTGTCGACGTCACGGCCTTAGAGGCATGGATTAAACATGTGAAAGTATTAATTTACGTTGGTGACTTTAGCAAGTAGGAATTCGCAGTCGAAGAATAAATTTATGTTTATTACATGTGAGATACAATAAGTAGATACAATTGAAATACGAACGGTGTATTTACGTCACAAAGATGCCAAAAAGGGTTTTGAAAGGAATAAAAGAATAAATAGAAAATAAATAAAAAGAAAATAAATAAATTAAGGTGAACACAGAATAATAGGTGATATTACTATATACTAGTCGATTCTACGTAAGATAATACAATTTAAGTCGAGCAATTTAGAGTTCAGAGGCAGAAGTCAACCCAGAACATGCGTAACTAGTGATGCGCCCTCTGGAAGAGGCGCATCCCTTTGGTGTGTCTGTTCTTGGGTTGGATTCTGTATGTGAAAGTCAGAATCGCAATCTGTTAAGTTCATTGGGGTGATTTAATAGGTTAATTACTATCTAATACTCGAAGTAAGTGATTTAATAAATTTCAAGCATAAGGAAATAATTACAAGACTCCTAAACACGAATTCTAAGTGATATAAATAGAAATGGAAATCGACAAACGCTCGAATTATATAAACTACAAGCTATAAATTGAACGAGAACGCAACAAAGGCTAAGGGTTAGATTTAGAAAATAAAATAAAATTTAAAGAAACTGTACAAGAGTCGGATTAAAGAAATTCGATATGGAAAATCGAACTTCTTGAACCCGAAATTGATTTTTATGACAAAAATCGATCAATATTGAACTATTAATAATTTATTTTCGAAAGGAATTAAGAAAATAAGGTTTTGAAATCGTAAATTAAAAATAAGAATGAAAATAAGAAGAAAAACTGGAAATAAGAAAACATACGAAATCTGGAAAAAGCTCGAAGAAGAAGAAGGAGGAACCAGAGGACAAGCATCCTCTGGAAGAGGTGCACCCTGTGCTGCACTCCTTCTAGAAGGCGCATCCACTGATGCGTCCCTTCTCCAGCCAGAACCTCTGCTGATTTCGTAAAAGAACGTTTTTTAACGATTTTTATTTGGGAAAAGGGGGGTTAATTGGCATCTATGTGACGTAAACAACAAAAATACAGTGAAATAAAATTACAAAGTACAAGATTTGGAATTTACACCATCAGACTTACATGTTAATGGTACGAGATATAACTATAATCGTCTTTTAGTGGTAACTCGGCGTTATTAATGTAGGTGAAATTGCCTTTGTTTAATAAAGAATTAAAAATTGATTAATTGAGGTTGATTAAGACGATGTGTAATGGTCTAGGGGGTCGGTCATGCAAAACGTGATGGGTACTCGAAAGGATTCGAGCTAACGTGGTCGAATTGATCAAGCACGTTAATGTCGTAGCAAGAGCACGTGGTCTAGAATGCAAAGAGAGAAGAGAAGGGCAGACACTCGCGTGAAGAGTACAAGATATGAAGGCCTTTATTTATACTATTCAAGAAGTAGGCTTTTGGAAAGCTGGAAACAGGCCCAAGAGAAGGTGCAGCAGCCACTGCGGCTCTTCCAATAGACGCAGCCACTGCTGCGTCATCTCTCTGGTGATTTCCTGCTCAGCACGCAATATCTTGACGATTTGATTTGGGAAATAGGAAGATAACGGTTTCCTTATTCCGTAAGGTGAGATATTTTGCCAAGATATTATATTAAAATATTATTTGGCAACGGAATTCTAGAACATTCCGAGACGAAATGAAGACGGTTTTTAACCCGGACTCCAAACAAACTCTAATTATTGCCAAAACGACCGTATCAGCACGTAGATGACGACAAAGGGGTGGACACAATTATTTGAGATACCACTTGACGACGGTTTTAATAAATGTCGTAAAATCATACCATACACTAAACATGCGGCCCAATCATCACTAGCTGTCTACACCCTCCTGATAGGATAGTCTTAAAAAGATAGGGTCCGGCCCAATTAGGTTTAAATTCTCCCTAAGGGTCGCCTGGTAAGAGAATGCAGACGGATTTGAGCACCAAATATCCTTCTTTTATATTTCTGGGTTTAACCCTTTTGTTGAAAGCCCTTCTAATTCGTGCTTGATATAACTGAACAATGTGTAGAGCCCGTAATCGCCGTTCATCCAAAAGGATGAGTTTTTCATATCTTTTTTTATTCTATTCTGCCTCTGGGATCTGACTTTTAAGTAAAATGCGTAGAGATGGGATCTCTAGATCTACTGGTTGTACTACCTCCATTTCATAAGTCAAATAGAAAGGAGTAGCCCCAGTGGGCATCTTAACTAAAGTTCGATACTCCCATAATAAGAATGGTATCTTATTTGGTCAGTCGTGATAATTTCTATCATCTTTTTCAGGATTGTTACGACATTTTTATTCTCTGCTTCCACTGCACCATTAGTCTGAGGTCAGTATGGAGAAGAGTGATGGTGTTGGATTTTGTATTTGGCCAATAATTGTTCTGTCTCTACTTTGAAATGCGACCCGTTGTCACTGATGATCTCATGTGGACATCCATATCGACATATAAGGTTAACTTGTATGAACTTAGCCACCTATTTGGATGTTAGAGTGTTGTAGAAAGCTGCCTCAACCCACTTAGTAAAGTAATCGATGGCGACCAAAATGTAATAGTGACCTCCCATTCCAGGTAGAGTGATTTTCCCTATGATGTCTATTCCCCATGTAAAGAATGGCCAAGGAGATATTATATGTAGAGTAATGATGGCGGAACGTGTTGTACATTTTCGAAGATCTGACTATTATCGCAATGTCGCACATATTTGGCACAGTCTGCTTCCAGCGTTGTCCAGTAGTATCCCAGACGCATTATTTTCTTTGCCATCATTGGCCCGCTCATATGAGGACCGCATTCTCCGTCATGAACCTCCTCCATAACCCTCTTTGCTTTCGAATGATCGAGGCAAATCAAGATGACCCCTTGGGGCGTTCTTTTGTATAATTATCCTTGATTTAGGACACATTATGCTACCAGAAGTCGTATAGCCATATGCCCTCTCTTGTCCATATCTAGTGGATATTCACCCTTGAGTTTGTGCTTTAAAATGGCTTGGTACCAAGGTTCTTCTTGATTTTCCTCATCTCGGGTTATGAAGTGTACATAAGCTAGTTCTGAATGTCTTTTGATGCAAAGTGCCATTTCGACCATATTATCAGGCATGTTAATCAGTGATGCGAGTTTCACAAGAGCGTCCGCAAACTGATTTTCTTCTCTAGGCGAATGCAATAAGTGACTTGGTCGAAGAATTGAGCCACTTGGTCTATCCTTGATTGATTATCAGAGACGAGTCATTGTGTACTCGTAGCCTCTTTATGCCTAAACTTACTGCGGTTTATAAACTGATAAGACAAGCTTCGTATTCTGCGGCATTATTGGTCACCTCGATGTCGAGTTTGACCGAAATTGGTGTATGCTCACCTTCAGAAGAAATGAGTAACACTCTTATTCCGTACCCTTTTAAGTTAGAAGCCCCGTCAAAGTAGAGATCCCGAGACTCGGTATTGGTGTACAGAATGGATTCATCTGGAAATGACCCAGTATCTATAACCTGTGTATCTTTGATTGGATTATCTGCGAAGAATTCGCATACTTCTCGCCCTTTGATGACCTTTTGAGGCACGAACTTAAGATCGAATTCCGAAAGCATCAGAGTCCAGCGTGCTAAGCAACCGTTGAGCAATGGTTTTTGAATATATACTTGATTAGATCATTTTTGAATACACGTTGAATGAGTAACTGAGCATGTAATGGCGCAGTTTCTTGGTTGCCCACACGTGAGCGAGGCAAGTCCTCTCAAGAGGTGTATACATGATCTTATATTCCAAGAACGTCTTACTAAGGTAGTAGATATATAGCTCTTTCTTCTTTTTCAACCGTTTGGGCTAGCATGGCTCCCATGGATATGTCTGTAACTGTGAGGTATAAAGACAGAGGTTGGTCTTTCTGGGGTGGCATAAGGACTGGTGGCTTAGCCAGAATTTCCTTTATTCTATCAAATGCCTTTTGGCAATCGTCATCCCATATTGTATTGGTTTCTTTCTTTAATTTCTTGAATATCGGTTCATAGATCATGGTGAGTTTTGAGATAAACCTACTGATTTATTGCAACTTTCCTAGGAAACCTCTCACTTCTCTTTCTGTCTGTGGTTGAGGCATCTCGACTAGAGCTTTGATCTTGAAGGATCGATTTAAATTCCTCGTTCCAAATGCGCATTTGGTAGGATTGAGTCTCATATTATACTTGCGGAGTCTAAGGAAGAATCGCAGCAGATTGGCAATATGTCCTTTTTGATCTTTTGATTATACAATCATTTCATCTACGTACACCTCTACCTCCTTATGCATCATGTCATATAACAAGGTTGTAGCGGTTCGTTGGTAAGTAGCTCCAGCATTTATCAACCCAAATAGCATGACTGTATAACAATAGGTACCCCACGTTGTAATGAATGCGGTCTTGTGCATGTCTTCTTCGGCCATTTTGATTTGATTATACCCATCATATCAGTCTGTGAATGATAGTAGCGCATGATCAGCTATTATCTACCAATTTGTCGATGTGAGGCAGTGGAAAATCATCTTTCGGACTGGCTCTATTTTGATCTCTGAAGTCAACACAAACCGGATTCACCCATCCTTTTTGGGTACGGGGACTACATTAGCCACCCAGTCAGAATACTCGGAAACTTTGATGAACTCGGCTTTGAATTGTTTGTCAATCTCTTCCTTGATTTTTAAAGCCTACTCTGTTCTCGTCCTTCGAAACTTTTGTTTCACTAGCTTATTCCCTGGCTTGATAAGAATTCGGTGCTCAGCTATATCCTTGTCTATCCCTGGCATGTCTTTGTAAGACCAGGCGAAGACGTCTTTAAATTTGTTTAGAAGTTTGATGAATTCCGCCTTTTATGTCGGGTCTAGGGTTGTCCCTATCCTAAGATCTTTAGGGTCAAGGTCTGTGCCCACATTTATTGGTTTGGTGTTTTCTATAACAGGTGCCCCTTTCCCTCCTCTAATAGTTCTTTTATTATGTAGGGAGGTAATTCGATTGTGTCGGAGTCGGGATCATCCTCAGTATCGTCATAAATAGAATTGCAAGTATAAAAGCACGAGCAGTAAGCAGAATCTGATTTATTCATATTAAAATTTGTGAAAAACAAAGCTGCCATCTGATTAGTGGTCATAGGCGTTAAAGGAACAGTTGTTGGGACAAGCCCCAGGTTATTGTTACTAGATGAAGCTAAGCTAGGAGATAAACTAAATGGAAAGATAACAGGAGGAGACTCTTCGACAACTTCTTTAGACTCTGACTTAGAATCAGACTCAAACTTGTCATCTTCAGGTTCTCCTTTTAGGGACAATAAAGCTTCCTGACAGTGATGTTGTAATAATTCAGATCCGTCTTTGTTTTCCATTCCAAATACGTTACCCTCTTTACTGATCTAAACCACCATTGATGTCAGGCCTTTGTTGCCCTGCTAACTTCAGTTGCATCCCAGCCACATTGTGGTAGTATATATATCCTACCATCAGATCTTTTGAAGAGCCGACCTCGTAGGCAGATGACTTTCTATCTGAGCTGTCGAGAGCTATCAATTCGGGAGGATTCTTGATAAATTCCAAATAGTAGGAGGCGGACTTTTTTCTGTTCACTTCTCTTTCCTGTTGTAGGCTTAGATACCAGGGTTGGGAATATTTTTCTTTCACCATTTTATTCATTTTGTACTCTTTGTCTCTAATTAGCGAGATAAGATATGAATAATCCATGACGGGTTCGTCATCTGTAGTGATTACTAAAATTCCAAGAGAATTTTCAGTGTTGCTAGGCTTATCTGGAGGAGGAAGGGGTAATCTCCCATCTTCAATCATATCTTGGATAAGATGTTTTAGTTTGAAACATTTTTCCGTATCATGTCTCATTCCTCTATGAAGATGGCAATAGGCATTACCGTCCAAGAATCTGGTCTTCTTTTCGGGTGCGGGATCGGGAGTAAGTCTGATAGGCTGTATCTTTCCCACTTTTATTAACCTTGCCAGTGCTATGGTATAAGTGTCACCGATTTCAGTGAACTTTCTCGGTGGAGTACCCTTTTTAGAAGCTTCCAAGAGGTTGACTTCTTCTGTCTTGCTAGTGGAACCGTAGGAACGAGTTCCAGTACAGGTTGAGCATTGATATCCACGACCTACGGTTTTGGATAGAACACCCTTACGGATATCATCTTCAATTCTTGTGCCTAGGACAGTTAAGTCTTTAAAAGACTTGATATTTTGATATCTCAAATGGCTTGCATAGATTGGCTTCAAGTTGTCCATGAATTTCTCGACTAGGACTACTTCTTCGGGACATTCAACCAAATGAGTGCTAGTTTTCCTCCATCTAGTTAGGAAATCGGTAAACCCTCCCTTCTCATTTTGAGTTAGGACCTCAAGAGTACGCATATTCACTTGGATTTCTGCGTTATCTGCATATTGTTTGGTGAACTCGATTGCAGCATCATCCTATGTTTTCAGTTTCTTGTGTTCTAGAGAATAAAACCCTTGCCTAGGAATGGTGTCTAGAGATGAAGGAAATATCCTTAAAAACATCTCGGGTTGGATGCCCTTGATGGACATGTAGTCTTTGAAGGCACGAATATTAATGAGAGGATTTTTGTGTCCTTTGATCTTCGGGATGTCCGTCATGGCAAAATAAGTAGGCAATTTAACATTGACGAATTCATACTTACGACTATTCTCCTTATAGATGTCATCCCCTTTGAGGTACATGAGTTGTTCTTCCAAATAGCTTAGGCACTTTTCAGCCTCAGTGGGCACATGAGTATCATTTTCAGCATCTTTGGCGACTTTGACATTTCCATCTAGAGGTGGTTGAGGTTTTTCAACAGGTATCTCAGTTGGTGGCAATCGGATTCCACGACAACAATGCGGCCAAGACTGGTTTGAAGACGAAGGATTGCGGCCAAGATTTCATCAATACCATTCAGGGCAGGCGGACCATGAACACTTGCGCTGCTTGCTGCTCCAGACATCTCGTCCTGAAAAAGAACCGACGGCGTATCAAAATCCATTCAACCATGGTTCACACTTACCCAAAAGACAACGCACAGAAGACTAGACACAAAACGCACTGACTCGATGTGTACCACAAGGTGCGCGTGTGCGTGGCACTTGAGTGGTGTGCATGGTGCTTGACAGAGCGACAAAAAGTTTAAGACTTTTGATGTTTGAAAACGTGTTGCCTAATTGGTCATCGTGTGTGACCTTTCGGAGTGTGACTCGGAGGTTCAAAATAACGGGGTGCTGCCTATGAACACGAACGAAGGACCCTAAAATTGAAAGGTAATGGATTGTGAAATCCGACTGCAATTTGACTTGGTTTAATTTGATTTAAGTTGTTCGAAGCCTAAAAGAAAAGGATTTTTATATGTTTTTGAAAATTAGAATTTGTACATTTAATATATACAAAAAAAAGGTTTTTTTATCTATTTATTTTATTATATTTTTTCGAAAATTTTTGAAACTAAAAAAAGGTTTTGAAAGGAATTTTGACATTATTTTGTGTACAAAAAGGTGGTAGAAATAAGACTCGGAAATCACACAGCACATATACATATGAACAAGCATTATAACGGTATGTAAAATGATATTCACGTATTTTGGTTTATAAGGGTGGTTGCCAAACTAAGCAATTAAACTTTGGTATGTGGAGAGGTTCGAACCAAACATGAGTAAGGTCGATTCCAAGTTCCATTCTCGCGAGTAGTAAAAGCTCTTGATACAAACATGAGTAAGCATCGTGTTGTGGTTGACGTCAATTGCTATCCATCTACTAGGAACAAATAGGAATTTGCACCATCGAGACGGGACTATTGGTTGAATAGGGTGGGTTAAAAGCCTATGAAGGCGAGATAAAACGATCTATGAAGATTGAGTAATAAGAACCAACAATTATCTCGTATTAACTATTTTCCCAACCATTTTCAAGTTTCACCACGGGTCATGTTAGACTAAGTCTAACGTATCATCCCCAGCAGAGTCGCCAAACTGTGGAACTTTCCGAACAAAGCACGTCATGAGTTGTAACCGATTTGAAAGGCTTTGAAACCGATGAAAGGATGAACAAGCCTGCATTGTGGAGTCGCCACCAATTTTTGTAGAAAATTGGAACCGTTCGAATACTTCATGCCATGTCAAGAAACAAAGTAGTGACATGAACACCAAGAATTCGTCACCCTTAGCATTCCATATCTAGAATGACTCTCTTAAGCCCGCGAACACGGATGTTCACAGAGATTCCAAGTAAGGAGTAAGGGTACGTATTAGGAAGCTCTTTAATCGAACACCTAATCCTGCCCGCCTCGATAATGACCTCTACTAATGATTGAGAATGTCATTAATACTATATTGTCGGTTATATTCATGCAATGCAACATCCAATAAATTAACATGCGAGATTATATTACTATGTCAGTGAATTAGCAAATAAGGATTAACGGTCAAATCGGGAATTTACAATCATTACATGTGAAAATACAATACAAGGCATAAATTGCAATAAAAATACAAATGAAATACAAGTACAATGTATTCATGTCATAAGGATGCCAAAAAGGAGGTTTCGAAAGATTGAAAATAAAAGAATTAAAAGAAATAAAATAAAAGAATTAGAAAACTCGAAATATACAATAATTAGGCGATAATAGCATATATTAGTCGATTATACGTAAATAATACAAATTAAATCAGGCGATCAAAGATCAGAGGCAGAAGCCAACCCAGAACAGGCGCATCCCTCGTTATGTTTGTTCTCGAGTTGGATTCTGGCTGTGAAAGTCAGAATCGCAAATTTTTACGTTCATTAGGTGAATTTAATTGATTAATTAGCATCTACAACTCAAAGGAAGTGATTTAACATGTTTCTAACATATGAAAATAATTACAAGACTCCTAAATACGAATTCTAGGCGATACAAATCGGGTTTAAAGACGGAAATTAATTAAAACTCGAACTATACGAATTACAACCTAAAATTAAACAAGAACGAATTAAAACCAAAGATTAAAAGAAACGAGAATAAATCTTAAGGAAACTGTACAATGATCGAATTGAAGAAATTCGATATTGAAATCGACCTTCTCGAACCCGGAATTGATTTTAATGACGAAAACCAATTAATATCGAATTACTGACGATTTAAGTCGAAAGGATTAAACAAAACAAAGTTTGA
>JAOWBH010088650.1:0-14490 GCA_028566215.1 Silene coronaria | reverse complement strand
TCCTTTGTCCCCTCTACCCATTTCCTCTCACAAACTACCCGTTTTCAAACCCGACCCGTCACAAGCAAGACTAATTGATAAACCTTTCCTCTTTAAAATGTCTTGTCATTTTTGTCATGAGTAAAGCTAAGAAGTTCTCATCACCTCAACTGTCTTTTCCTTAAGTCTAATTCTATAGCCATCCCTTAAATAAAAAAATTAAAAAAAAAAAAAAAAAGATTGATTGCCGTGACAAAAAGAAATAAAAAAAGGTGTGAGTCCGACTATAGAGTTTGGCCAAAAGTTGATCATCAAATATTGGTTAGAATTGAAGTAGAACTTGTTTATTATTGCATGCTTTTACAAATGTAAAGCTATTGTCCATGTGTTTTATTGGATAATAATTTATACTCCGATCCGTTAAGTAGTTTGGATAAAAACGGATTATTTAGGTTTCGACAAGTTGACCATCTAAATTCTAATCTAAGCCTGTTAAGTAATTTGGATAAAAGAACGGATTATCTAAGTTTCGACAAGTTGACCATCTAATCTAAGTCTGTTAATAACGGTCTCTATAAACAGACATTTTGACATCTGAGTCAATATCAAGCATATACAGATTGATGATGTGTAAGTACTTATAAAAGGGTATTTGGTAGAGAGAGTAGTAGATGTTTATGTATGAAATATGCTCGATCTTCTTACCTTTACCAAAATTACCAAAATAAAAGTAGGACCATGTTTATCCAGAGTGGAGAAAGGAGGTTTTGGAAAACAGAGCAGATCACCTGTTCCATTTTATGTCTTATCTTGTGTCTCATTACTTCTCCTACGGACACGTTAGCACCTTGAGATATTATATTACCATTTTTATTATTTCAAGTATGATGTGTCAAGATTTTAAGGGGGTGGAACACAAGATGGGACATAAAAATGGGACAGGTGATCTCGACTCTTTGGAAAAGGTCTACATTAAATAAAGGAAAATGCTAAATACAACCCAATGGGTTGTATTTAAGAAGCTAAATGAGGAAATAAATTCATAATATATGCATTTAATGTATTGGTTTATGTTTAATTTTGTTCTGTAATCCTAAATTAATATCAAATAAGGTAAGATATTAAATGCCTAAATACAATCCATTGGGTTGTATTTAACATTTTCCTTAAACAAAATACGTAATAAAAATAGAAAAAATTCTTCACCCACCTTTTAACTGGGTTGACAGTGAACCTAGAAAACCCTCTGTCAAACCCTCTTCCACATGTACACATAGCAAGATTTTATTGGAGGAGAACTTTCATTAATAATAAAAAAAATAGCAAGGAGTGTAATAATAGCTTACAAATGATTATAAATATATTTCCACAAATCAAAAAATTATAAAAAGTACATCAATAATTATATTTTTTTCATACTCTACAAATAGAGATCACATTTGATATAATTTTCTATTTTTTTAATTTAAGTTATTTTATCTATTAATCATATAATATATGTGGGTTAAGTTAGGTGCTGATAAAGGTGAAAAATGGTGGGTTGGTTTTGATAAATAGGTTGTGGAAAGAAACAATATTTTAATATTGAGACTTGAGTTAAGGAAACCATTGATTAACATGATCAAGAGGTCATTCGATTTGGGTGCTACTTAACCTCACTGCCCCCACTTGACTTGAACTCAAGAGGAGCCCAGGCATGCCATTTAGCCTCGGGAGTCGTACGACTACCCTAAAATTACATTAATTAAGTATTTAATAACATAAAAAAGTGTTTTTAAGTAACTTTTTTGCTTTGTTTTGTAAATATTGTACTCGTATATTGTAGGAAGGTGTTATTCCACTATGGTCAGATCGGGTAAGGATCCTCTCCCTTTCTCAAAAGAAATGGAGGTACATTACCTCTTTAATGGTCCAGATTTAGTTTCGAGCTGATTAGATGGTTGTAATTGTACAAGAAAAGAAAAAGATTAATGAGTTGAATGGAAATATATAGTGTAATAATCAATGTGAAAAAAAATGGACCAAAAAGAAATGGAGAGGATCTGCTTCCGGTCATATCGGCACCAAAGTGATCATCTTCATTTCCTTTCTCTCCATTTCCTTTCACAATCTCTTTAAATAATAATTTCCTCTTTCACCCTTATTTCCCTTTATTTTTATGCGTAAATTTAGAACCGTTAGATGTTGTCAAGATGCAATCCAGATCGTTGATAGGTACTTGCCTCTCAAATTCTTTTGAGAAATGGAGAGAATCTGGACCCGATTTGAAGTACCACCAATGCATTGCCTCACCTCCTCATCAAATAATTGGAATAGTACTTCAAATTATTCCCTTGAGTGTTAAGCCCACCAATTTTGGTTTATTTCCAATTTAAAAAAATAAAAAATAAAAAAAATTGATTAATTTGCTTTATGATTATTTGGTTGGGTCGTGGAAGCCATGCTGTCAAGACATGATGATCATTAAACATAACATAACCTATGAATTGAATCTACGATAGAAGTGCCATTTCTCCATTAATGACTTATATACTTATTCTTCCGTCTTAATTATTTATTTATTTGATATTCTTTATAAGAGATATTTAATCAAATGTAACAAACAATATGACTGACGGAAGAAGTAATATTTTACCTGCAAAATGAGTTAGCTAGGGATAACACTCATTTGGTATCTTAAGGAGTATTTGTAACACCCCGTATTTTACTAGTTGTTACAGTATTAACTCATGTTATAGTATTACATTTATGATATCGTCAAATTCACAAAAGAATAAACATGGTGATATCGTCTTCAAATAAATAAAGGGTAATGATATATATATATATATATATATAGCTCATTAAGTTGTATTTAAGCATTAAATAACTTACAAATTTGGTATTAATTTAGGAATTACAAACCAAATTACACATTAACCAATACAATTAATGCATATTTTAAGAATTTATTTTCTTTTTTAATTTCTTAAATACAACTCATTGGGTTGTATGAATTGTATTTATCATTTCCCATAAATAAAATGAAACGGCCTTAAAGTTGAACACAAATTCTCATTTTTGACGTGAGATATAGGGACAAATGAGAGAGGTAAGTGGGAGAGGACTTGTAAGAGATCACAAGCTTGCGTCCGTCACAAATAAAACGAAGCGAATGTTTAATGCTACTCACTTAAGTGGGAGATCTCCAAAGCTTTTATGTCATTGCACGTAATGACGTGATGATTAAATTGTTTTTTTACTTTGCATACTCTTGCTTAAGGCAGGTCGGATATTAAGACGGGTCGTTTGTGAGAGGAAATGGGTAGAGGAGACAAAGGTAGGACCCCCCCATGTGCTTCTCCACTCACCCTAAATGGGTATTTTGTGAGAGAATATGGTATCCGTCTTATTAATAAGACGAATACCTTAGTCTGAAACAAGAATTGGGGCTCAATAATATTAGCTAGACAAGAATGACAAGATTTTCATTCCATTTAGTATCAACTCTTGAGTCTTGACTATAAAGTAGTATTTCGTAAGACCATATTCCTTTGAATCGAAATTTGTTACAGTAAATTAAACGTGTATAAATTAAATTCAAAAGAACTATGCCTAAAAATTTCATTCTATTTTATGGCTAGTTTTATCATTTCTACTCCTCTTTACCTTAAACTTATATGATATAAACTAAACTGAATTAAAAATCAAAAATTAAAATAAGCTAAAACTCATAAAACTTATACAAACTAAATTGAACAACTCCACACTTAAAAGTATAATCAAATCGAAAACAACATGGTCTTTCTTCCTTTTTTTCTCTCCTTGTTTTAATAAGGGAGCTTATAAAATTACAAATAGTATTATACCCCGCTTATATTTATATAAGCATTGTACAATTATGGTTAAACTAACCGAACTTATGTGTATTTTATCCAAGTTTATTTAAAGTTTATTTTTTAAATGTGTAAATGGATGAACTTGAAAACTGTAAAGCTCATATCTTTTAAACAAAACTCTTAATTTTTTTTTTTATATAAAACTCAAAACTAGATGTGTTCATTCACGGTTCGGTTAACCGACCGCTAATTTAATTCGGTTCGGGCACGGTTCGGTTCGGCCAAACTCTGAACCTAAACCGCACCGTTTCTAAGTGGTTCGATTAACCGTTTTGTACGGTTATTAACAGTTCAGTTACCGGTTAACCGATCGTTCTATGTATACTTTATTTTTCAATTTTCTTTGACTTTTTCAAGTTATTTAAATAAAATTTCAATGTATATTATATATAACCATAAAATTAAGTAGATATACTTTATTATTAATCAATTTATAAGTTTTTGAGTTTGAATGCACTAAGAAGTTGAAACAAGAGAACAAATTTTCTAAATAATATTTTCATTTTTTGCTTAATTTTTAGTCGAACGGTTCGGTTCGGTTAACCGGTTTTCTAAAATAGAGAACCTAAACCGAACCGTTAGCATGACAAATTTCACGGTTCGGTTCACCGAACCGCTTTGTCTAAACGGCTCGGTTAACCGAACCTAAAAAATGCACGGTTTTTCGGTTTTTCGGTTCGGTTATTGCGGTTTGGTTTATTTTGAACACCCATACTCAAAACTAGACCTGCCAAACAGGTCAATCGGGTCGGGTTCGGGCCGGGCCAATTCGAGTTGGGTTAGTTCGGGTTTGAGATATTATCGGGTTAGTTCGGGTCGGTTCGGGTTTCGGGTGTTTCTCGGGTATGTTAGTCGGGTCATTTTCGGGTCAAGCGGATCGGGTCAATTCGGGTTCGGGTTAATTCCGGGTCAATAATTAAGAGAGATAAAGTACATTTAGTATCATTTCGCGTTATTTCAATTCTTTTTTGATCAATTAGAGCTTTGTTTTGTCGGGTCATTCTCGGGTCGAGTGGTTTCGGATCGGGTCATTTCGGGTCTACGGGTCAGCTTCGGGTTAACAAACCTCGGGTCGTGTTTGGGTTGGGTCGGGTCATTTCGGGTTTCGGGTCACATTCGGATGTGGTTGTTCGGGTTAATTTTGGGTCTCGGGTCAGCCTTTTCGGGTCGGGTCAATCGGGTCGGGTCGATTTTGCCAGGTCTACTCAAAACTATATCACCAATTGTACAACTGATAGTATAATCTATTAATATATATCCCGATTTTATCCAAAAAATGATTTGATACAATGTGACATGATTATTCAGACTGAAAGATAATTCGACTAGAAAATGATCTGACCCAAACCCGACCCGAATGGCTACCTACACTCTCTCACCCTTCCCTCCCCAGTCCCCACTCCTCAGTCCTCGCTTCACTCATACACACAGACACTGACACACACACTCCACTCACAATCATGGCTTCCAAAACACAATCACACCAGCTAAGCAACGGCCTTATCGTCTCCGGCAACCCCACAACCACCACCGACCACCCTTCCAACCACCGCACTCCCTCCTTCTCCCTCTCCTCTCTCTCCCTCACCCCACCTTCTCGCCCTCCCTCTCAACCCAACTCCGGATCCGGCCCACAACCAGCCCAACTTCACCCAACCGGCCTCATCACCTCGGGCCCACTCACTTCCCCTGCCCCTACCCACCCACCTGACCCGAATACAGTAAAACCGGTATACGGGTCGGAAGTGACAAACATGGGGAAAGAACGGGTCCGGGTCGGGTATATGTCTAGAGGGATAATGTGGGTGTTTGGGGTGTTGTTGTTAATGGGGTTGTTGCTTGGTGTGTTTCTGACTGTTACTGTTAAGAAAGTTGTTATCTTGGTTGTTGTTGTGGCGGTTTCGGGTTCGGGTTTGGTTTGGTTAGGGTGGAATTGTGTGTGGAGGAAGAGGGTTGTTTTGGGTTTTGTTAATAGGTTTAGTGAGACTGAGCTTAGAGGTGCTGTTGATGGTCAGTTTGTCAAGGTTACTGGGGTAAATTTCTAATTTCACTCTTTCTTGTGGTTGATTTGCTTGAGAATTTGTGTACCATGTTATCGTACACCTAGCCAGTGACGGTTTTTTATTTGAGTGTGATTTCGGTATAGGAAAGGGTGTACGATAATGTGGTGTACTCGGTGTAGTTATATGTAGATTATTACAGTATTTGCATTTCTATTTTAGCCATTCTTGCTTGTGACAATGTGACGGTCAGAAGCTTGTTACGTTTCACAAATCCCTTTCCTTTTTAACATTATTTAGAACGGTAGTGAGACGTTAGAAGTAAGAATTTGTGTTTCTATTATTAGTAAGGTGTGAGATTGGTGCTTTGGTGGTATGAGGATGAGCTATGTGGAAATGTAGGTTGTAGAAGACTTAGAACAATGTGGTGTTCTTACTTCTTACTCTGGAACATGAAATTTGGGAGCAAATCTAGGAGCTCGGCCTCGAGTTAGCTAACGAAGCCTGGGTTTGAAGTTTGATAGGTTTAGCAAAAAGACTGGAAATTTTTACTAAAATATGTGAACTTTTATTGATTTGGGAGGCGACAATCCATGTTAGCCTAGCCATTTAGACTGGAAGTGAGCAATTGGATTTCTTAGGATTGCAACCTGTAATGAAGAATCCATGAATGTGTTGTGTAACAGGAGGGAGAAGATATATACGAGTAGAAAATGGTTAAATGAGCATTCTTTTGATACGCCCTCATGTTTTAAATAATAATCTGTGTGAATGTAGGTTGTTACTTGTGGGAGTATACCTCTGGAATCATCTTTTCAGAGGGTGCCAAGGTGTGTGTATGTATCAACAGAGCTATATGAGTACAAAGGGTGGGGTGGAATGCCTGCGAACCCCAAACATCGTTGCTTCTCTTGGGGAAGGAGGTACTCAGAGGTCAGTCCACTCTCTTTGTAATGTCGGTTGTAAAACTGAAGCAACCAATTTCAGTTGCTTGCAGTAGCTTCAATGTGTACTCAAGTCGCAATGCATGACTCTTGTTGTTTGAGAATCGAGTCTAATAATGTCCAATTTTGTGAAGATTACCATAAGCTGCTAATTTGACTGTAGAGTCAAGTTATGTTTTGCTTTGACAGTAGGGTTCAGGTGTCGGTAAGCGTAGCTAGTAAAGTTATCTAATGGTGATATTAGCGGTATCGGTTTAGAACCATCCTGCATCAGAATAGCTCTTTTGGCCACCAGAAAATGTTAACTGTAGTATCGCTTGCATTAAATGTGTGATATCAAATCGAGTTTGAAGCCAAATTGCCTGCTTTATGTAATTGGCAGAGACATGTGGCTGATTTCTATATATCAGACTCTCACTCTGGATTAAGAGCCCTAGTGAAAAGTGGCTATGGAGTTAAGGTGGCTCCCCTCATCAAGGCTTCAACTGTTGCTGACATAACCAAAGAGAAGCGAGACTTATCTCCGAACTTTTCGCAATGGTTAGCTGATAGAAGCCTCTCCAGTGATGATCGGATAATGCGCCTAAAAGAAGGGTAATAGCTCTTTCTTATGGTACTGTCAAATTGTATTCCCCACCCTTTCACATGCATCATGTCAGTCCTGCCAATAGGAGAAATAAAATGCATGTGAGAGCATGGAGTGGTACTCAAACTTAGCATCACTCGTTACTGGACGATACTATCCCATTAACCATTCAGAAGAAACTAGACCATTTGAAGAATCGATTTTTTATTTCTGTTTTGTTTTTGCTTGATCGTTCAGATATGTTAAAGAAGGTAGTACCGTCAGTGTGATGGGAGTTGTCAAACGCCA
The DNA here is from genome assembly GCA_028566215.1 of Silene coronaria. NCBI lineage: Eukaryota > Viridiplantae > Streptophyta > Magnoliopsida > Caryophyllales > Caryophyllaceae > Silene > Silene coronaria. The sequence goes on along the minus strand of JAOWBH010088650.1, from coordinate 6,815 downwards.
TGAGAATATTGTCATGATCGTGCCTCCAGCAGAACCTGTTTCAACAGGGTTCCAGTGGTTGCGTTGTCTCCTACCAATGTACATTGAAGGCTTAATATTGCATTCTGATGATAATCAAACCTCCGAAGAAGTGATTCCTGTGTAGATAAAGTCATTTCTACAAGGATAAAGTCGATTCAAGATTCAAGAGTAAGTATCTTATCTACCATCCCCATTGTGTTTATAGTCGGATCAAAGGGAGAACGAGATTCCATGGTCACCTACGTATATTCCGCTCATTATCTCTGTATTTACATCAGCTACGACTTGCCTAGGCCTTTGTTTGTCAGTACAAGTTTTTGCTAACAAGCTGTATTGTTAGTTATTAGTCGGAGGGTAGCATACCCAACAGACTAACGCTTGAGTATTGATTATGAATTCAGATTAAGAAATGAGGTTTTCGATCTGCGCTGTGTTCCCTTTAAATGCTAAAATGTTCTCATGAATTCTTGTTACTCTGACCTTAGCGGAACTGTGAAGTATTAATAGAACCACAAGAGTAACATTAGTCATTGATGCTGACGAGTTTTGAACCGTGATTTAAGCCGATAATTGAAATGTTTTTAACATTGGGTGAAAACTTTAAACATTACTTGAAATAAATGAATGACAGCATAATGAAAGCATTAATAAGTGGATCTTAGTACAGATTCAAGAATATTGGGACAATGACTCTATAGCTTTGTTCCCTGAATCCAAGTCATGTAGGTCACTCAAGTCCTACATGAGAACATGTAGTGTCAACATCTAACTCTCGATGAGCGATGTTATGTACCTTCTCGTCTTCAATTTAGATCCTCTCCATTTTTCTAACGGTGCAAATAGTTTCGAGGTGGAGGAGGGAAAATAATTTGCTGAAAATTACACGACTGAATCAGGTTACAGTTACCTTCTCCGACATGAATTAGCTAACCGAGGCACCGAGCCAAGAAACTGGGATGAAATTCAATTTTTCTATGGCTTTGAAATCAATCATGCTGCTTCTGTTTTCGGAAAATAAATGATCATTGTACCTTGATTAGACTAGGAAATACTCCATAGTCCGTACAATCCTATACAATATCGAGTTACCTAATCTTTTTCGGTATAATTTCTCTAATTCTACATGGTAAAAAGACATAAATAGATTAGCGTATGTAATTATCGTTTTTGTTGTTGGCACAGCGTGCTTCGCTTTCTCGTATGAAAGTTTAGTTACTTCGCCCTCCGTATTTGGCTAAGGCGAAGACAGGAAACTCTACACAATTAAGTCTGTTTTCCATTTTTTTTTTCACTGGAGATCTCGGAAAAAAAAAAGTTAATACTTAAAAACCGCGCATTAGACGTGTGGGCATCACTTGTGAGGTGGGTATGTTCACAGTTGAATCGTAAATTTTGAAATTACTGTTCGGCAAAATAACAAGAGTGATACAATTATACAAACATGGTACCAATTGAAGACGATACAGAAGTTGAAACGTAAATTAGCAAGAGCGAGGTATTCATTATGGCTTTCAATTATATCTTCGTAACATGGCTTTGCTTGGTATGGGGGGAGACTGGAGAGTCGATCTCAAAAACTAAAAGCGGGACACAAACCTATTTGTAAAGAAAAAGGAAAATCAAAGGCGGGAGGGCAGTCCTCCGGCAACCACTAAAGTTTCTCCAGTAATGTAAGCGGCATCATCAGAAGCCAAAAATGCGACAGCAGCTCCCATGTCTTCTGTTGTTCCAAGACGATTGAGTAGCGTCTTCTCCTCAACTGACTTCCTCTGATATCAAAGAAATCCAAGGGAAATTAATAAAACTCAAAGCATAAGCCTTTTAAATTTCAGATTCGTTGAATACAAGGTAAATAGAGCACTCACGACTGTAGCGTTGCTGGTAATGAAGTCTGCAAAATGGGTGGGTACAAAACCAGGTGCAATACTATTAACACGAGTATTTGGAGCCATTTCAGATGCCAATGCCTATACAAGTAAGAACAAAAACATTAGCCGAATGCCCAATTCTGAAAAGTTTCTGCCTATGGCCTATTATGACCTCCGGCAAACAATTTCTATACATGAACCTGAGGGTTTAAGTAAACATGTCAAACGTGTCATTCTTGTCTGTTATTGCCGAGTTAGTTTAGGTAGAAGGCATATAGGTACAACTTGCAAGGCAGTTCCGGTGTTTGAGACTTTCAGTGTGTTAATTATCAGGTTATTTAGGGGTTAAGGTTCATAATAGACCATTAAAATTCAGGTCAAGTCAGATTTTGAGTCGTACGACGGTTCATATATTAGGGAGCAAGTCAGACAACTTGGGTCGGATTAACTATGATACACATATCTCTGGACAGTTTTGGGCAAGACAGTTGAGCTGACTAGCTAAGTGGATTTTAAACGGGATATAAAGTACCTTGGTCAATCCAAGAAGAGCTGTTTTTGTCACTCCATACATGGCCATTGAAGCCTGAGGTCCGAAAGCAGCAATTGATGATACAAACACAACTGAGGAGTTATTCGTCAAATGGGGTGAAGCATCCTGTAAAAGCAAGCAACATTAGTGTATAAACAGACTGACAGTGCAGTAAGAACAAAAGTGAAAAGATCATCCAAACATTGATATTTGATGTGTGTTGCTACTGTTTTTCACGCACTCTCCATAGTTTACTTAATCTACACCTACACACGTCAGCCCAAAAAAGAAAACTCGGAAGAAAAGCAAACTATGACACCAATCCATTCTGCTTTCCCTTCCCTTCATCCCTCCTCTCCTCTGTTTGAATCCAAACAAAGGGTTGGTATTTGAGTGTTATGTACTACACCGTACAGGCGTACATGAGACAAATTCCAGGCACAATGAGGCTATACTCCCCGCATATACAAGTCAGATCCTAACATGTGAGTATATGACAATGCATTCTTTTGGCAAATTATTACTACATTCATCGTGAAGCTCCAAAACTAATCCAGATTTAGTGACTTACCTTCAAAAGAAGTATGGATGCCTTTACGTTGATTTCCCATAACTTATCAAGGACGGATTCCTTCGTATCTAAAATGTTGTCCACAGTCGGATTAACTGCAGCATTAGATACTACCACATCAATTTTACCATATTTCTGCAAGAAAACAGGAAACTGTCAAGTCACTTGCAAGGCAAAATCAGTTTATAGGAAGCCACATAGTGGGTGAAGTCTTTGGCCATGTTTGAAATATCCTTCATTTTATGCAACCGATTCAAGTTGGGGGGAAATGATGGAATTTGCCAGCGATCTACGAATCCGTAAAAACCTGAGATGTTGATTCCTGCTCGAAATCCTAGAGAACACGGCTATATTTTTCGTAGAATATAAGGAATTTCTCAAAACGGAAACTAGCAAAGCTACGGAATTTTGCAATTTTTTGGATTTCTGAAGCTCATCATAGAACTTGAAATGTAAACCGTAAGAAATTTAAATTGAAGACTAGCATTTGTGGTGGATAGCGTTCTGCAATCTAGGCAAAAAAAAAAGTTGCGATCTTGGAACCATGTATTTCATCCACCCTTTTGATAATTCAAGCGAATGTTAGATTTAAGTAGCTAAGCTCACACTTTGCACAGACAATTGTGACACATCGTTTATATGCTAAGTTTAGTATAGAATAACAGTATATGCACAGTGTTTTCCATTTAATTTAATTTTTACTCCGTATAGCTTATTTCATCTCCAATGAAGTCAATGACTCACAATGAGGCTTTGGAAAATAATGGAATGAATGGAACTGACTCAATAAACCCTTTACACTTCTTATATCGTGAAGTTCATAACATAAAGATTATAACGAGTAATTCATAAATGGACGATATTTTTTCAACACAAGGGTAAATTGTTTGTTCAAGCTTCATAATTAGCAGATTAAGCTATATGATTAGCTGTAACAGCTACCCCAATCTAGTCCCAGTCTGCTATGTGATTATTTGTCATGTTTCAGTGGCACGATTAACTCACAGAGGTGATCAATCTGGAAGCTCGACATTTTCACTACACCCCCTCGGTCTAATACCATCTTCTACAACCATCACTAGCTTGCAAGTTTTTTTTTTTTTTTTTTTGGATAAATGGTCATATTATAATACTATATTCAAATAGCCATTTTGGCCTAATAAGACTAAACAAGAATATCACTGGCAGCAGACCAATAAAGAATGCAGTTACAGGCAGCACGCAGCTAAAAAAATACGAAGGACAAACTAGGAAAGCATAGCCAAGCTCTCTATCTAACTTCTATTAATAGCTGTGCATCGTTGAATTGGGATCTCTTTGATCCTCGTAGCAATTTCATGCCTGATACTCTGTTCCACTTTGGCTATAGTTTCTAGCATCAGATTCGTTCCAAAGGGCATCATCATTTCTCATGAGCCAATTATGATAGCAAAGTGCATTTAAATTAGCAGTTACAATGCATCTCCTGATCTATCCTCCTCTCAGCCTCATCGCTCTTTTTCTGACCAAAACCACGGTACCAATTGTAATTGAGTCTATGGTGCATAATCATCCCCGAAATGATGCAGTGTTTAAGAAGACTTATCTGACACCATACCCAATTCATCCAAGGCACCTTGATCCAATTGGGGTGAGAACTGTGCATTAACTAGGTATAAACAGATTTAACAGTACACCTACCATCTGTTGTTAGCCATTGATTGGTATGGAACCCTGCAGCCAATTTTTGCCATCCCTACCGATGTCCCGAACATATTTGCCTAACATAGCATAGTTCCACAAATCACAGTTCCTTAATGTTAAGACCACCATACTTCTTATGTCTATAGACCACATCCCAAGCAATAAGCGGAACTCTACTACCAGTAACTTTGCCTTCCTAGAGATAGGTATACAAACTGATTGAATCTAGTTAAGGACAGCAACGGGAAACAACATTAAGCTAGACAAGTAGGTGTGCAACGACATGAAAATGGAATTAATGAGTTGCACCATCCTAGCATACGATAGATGCCTGCTCCCCAAGGGTCTTATTCGAGCAGTAATCTACCTAACAAGAACCTCATCAATCCAACTAGCTTGCAATGCAAGATCGCACTACCTTTGTTTCAGATTCTCTGTTTGAAACCAGTCCCTAGACAAAGGACTCTAAGCTGTCCTCAAACCGCTTGATTTGACTACGTGATATTACCCTGCTTGATCCTCAATCAACTCCATTTAGGTGCTCAATTATGCAATGGACAACGTATATTCTTCCCAATTGTGTCGCTCGTGTTACTACCATTAAAAATATATTTGTCAGGTAAATATCTCATCGAAATCATAGTCTAGTAATTTTCAAGGCTATCTAAATTCTACTTTCATCTCATCATCGTCGATTCCAGTTTCAATTTTTTCTCCCACTCACTCATACTAATTAAGAAGAATTCAGGATCATAATACTAACATATTCATCTCAACCAAAAATGATCAGCATTTACAAACAAAGTAAAACAGAATCAAAACAGCATAAATTCAATTGAAATAATCACCAAAACAGCATAAATTCAATTGAAATAATCAATTTAGAAAAAAAAATCACAAGATGATCAAACCTGAACAGTTTGATCAATCAAATTCTTCCTCTGTTGAGCATTAGAAACATGACAAACTACACCAAAAGCTTCAATCCCTTTACTTTTAAGCTTATCAACTGCCTCATCCACATTTTTCTGCAACAACCCATATCACAATTCAATGAACCCAGTTCAAAATTAAACAGACCCAGTAAACATACAGAAAAAATTGGCAAGATAATTCCTTTTTTCCGTCCCGATCAATTGTTTACCTTTGATTAAAATACTCGATCACATAGAATAAAAAAAAAGTCCAACAAATAAATGAACCCAGATCACAATTACTGTAGGAAAAACACAATTAACCATATAAAAATAATGAATTCCAGCAAAATTAAACAGACCCAGAAAAAAGAATTACTTTTTTCCGTCTTAATCATTTGTTTACCTTCGATTAAAATACTTGATCACATAAAATAAAAAAAGCCAAACAAATAAATGAACCCAGATCACAATTACAGTAGGAAACACAATTAACAGTATAGAAATAATTAATTCCAGCAAAATTAAACAGACCCAGAAAAAAGAATTACTTTTTTTCCGTCTTAATCATTTGTTTACGTTTGATTAAAATAAATCGTACCTGTTTGCGGGAAGAGATGATAACAGAAGCTCCTTCTAAACCAAGGCGTTCAGCTATACCAAACCCAATTCCTTGAGTTGAAGCAGTGATTATGGCTACTTTTCCTTCAAATCTTTTACCAATTTTTGACATTTTGTTGATTAATTTTTAAGGTTGATGATCAAATTTTGGTGTATAAAATTTTCGACTTTGGTTTTAACTCCTACTGTTTGGGTTCAACTCAAGGGGAGTAGATTAGAACATATGAGTGTTCTTCGATCACGAGTCTCACGCTTTCACTAAAGTATTTCCGAAGGGTTAATCTTGCGTAAGACGGTTTGAATCGGAAATTAAAAAGTGAAATAAAATGAACTAAATTAAATTTAAAATATGTTTTCACAACGAATAACATTGATGGATTATTACTTGACTTGTCAAACGGGTCGGGCGGCTCAGGTCCTAGGTCGGATCAGAATACGAGCCAAGTCAAATACAGGTCGGGTTATACGGGTCACGGGTCAGGTTAGGTCGGAATACGGGTAAAACAATTGCTTCTGATGCCTTTTTAAAATATTTTTAAAATCAAAAAAATATTTTTTTAAAAACTAAAACATGTCTAAAATTAATATTTTAATCACATTTAGTG
>JAOWBH010088539.1:0-14491 GCA_028566215.1 Silene coronaria | reverse complement strand
TTAATTCGAGCCTTATATCAACCGGGTAAGAGGTTGTTTTTGCTTAACTAAAGTTCTCGTGTTTGAGCCTTGGTAATACAACACTGTTAACACTCATGTTGGAGAGTTTTGCCGCCCTTACGGTCCTGACCAGCTCGACTCCGGACTATATCAAATGGTTTACACCATAAAAACAAAAGTTGTCACACCGAATATCGATTGTTATCTTCAACGATAAGCTAAAAAGAGTGATCTCACACATCTTCAAAAATGTTTCCATATTGTTCATAGACTTAGACCTGGCAAAACTAATTTGAACCAAATGACCCATCCTGAACTCGACACCCGAACTCAAAACCCGAGCTTGACCCGAAACCTGAATTGACCTGACCCGCTATAACTCGACCCAAACGTTTATTGTTGCAAACAGATTATTATCAATAAATAAGTTGATAATAGCTGACCCGAACTCGAAACAAACCGACCCGAACTAACCAGGAAATGTGGCAAACACGAAACGATCCGACCCGATGACCCGTTTTGCCAAGTTTTCATAATAGTGCACCATAAAAGAACTTCTAACACATTGCAAAATTATTGTCGAAGAAAAATAAATCAAAAAATGGAGATGCGGGGGATCAAAATTATTGATATCATCTGGAATATTTTATATATTATACGGAGTACTCTGTATTATTATTATTAGTGTGTAGTTTTAATTAGAACTCCTTTCACAAAGGTTATAACAGGTAAATACATGTACTCGTTTAAGTATCTACTTTGCTGCAGTACCTTCTAACATTTTAGTAATAACCATTTTTACAGCCAAATGTAACCACTATTAAAAAACAAGTTACCAAGCTGTAATAGTGGTTATACCATTGTGGTTATATTTAATCATAAAATGGGCACATATACCCGTTTGAAGTTTTAGACAAAAAGTGGCCGTCTGAAACAAGAATTTGTGCTTACTAATTGACTTTACTTCCTTTCTAACTCCTATGGTAAGAACTAAGAATACGTGTTTGAACTAAGTTCTGATAATAGTCATCGAGAAAAGATGCAGTTTTTCCATTTAGTTTCTATTTTAGGATATACTCCCTCCATTCAACTCCACATAGTACATTTCCATTTTTTACACTATTCATAAGTGTGTTCAACTTTAATTTTTTCTCAATACATAAGTAAAAATATATTCATGTGAGATCTTATTTGATTCGCCTCAATTTTAAAGGATTAGAAAGTTTCAATTCGTGTACGTGAATTGAGCAATCGTATAGTTAAACATTAGTAATTAAATCTTGGGAGTACCAAAATGTAGGTGTAAAAGTAACCAAGGAATAATCAAATATTCTCATAGCCATTATAAAAACCCTTGTAGTATAACCATCCAACACACAATTCTATAACTTTAGTTTAATTTGCTCTATTTTAGATAAAAATAATAATTATTAATTACATTATTATTACAAAATATAACACAATTCTATAACATTAGTTTAATTTGCTCTATTTTAGATAAAAATAATTATTATTAATTACATTATTAAAAAATATAACATGGGATCTAATGTGTCTACCTCTAACAATGGAAGAAAGGAAGCAAAAGCAATAATGGCAGCTCCTCATGCCTACAACCGCTCTGATGCACACCGGTGGACGACTAACGAGCCACCGGTGAGAAGCGATGTGGCTACCGCCACTCGTAATTTTAAGAACTCAAATGAAGATGAATCAAATGTAATTGAAATAATTAGGCCTACTATTAAATTTCTTAATCACTCTGCTAATATTAACCGGGTCATCTCCTTTCACTCGTCCTCTACTTGGAGACGATATTTTCAAGCCTCTAAGGACTCGGATAAACTGGTAAGTTAGTATAATAGTATAATGATACTGTAATACGTTATATTTTTCTAACACGTTTTAGTATAATTGTATTGATCGACTCTATCATCTAACACGTTTTTATACAGATTGTTATATTTTTCTCGGCGACATGGTGTGGATTTTGCCGGTACATGAGTCCCATCATCGACGACCTTGCTACTCAGTACGCTGACGTTGAGATGCACAAGATCGACGTGGATGAGTTATCCGTACGACTCTTTTTAACTCGAAATTTAATTAATTGTACTTTACGTTGGTTTATTAATTAGTACTCCGTACAATATTACTAACAATTTGATAATAATTGAATAAAATGAAAACAGGATATATCACAGGAATTTGGAGTCACTATAATGCCTACATTCTTGTTCGTCAAGAGAGGAAAAGAGGTCGACAAGGTTATCGGGACAAGTCACCAAGACATTCGTACCAAGATTGAGAAACATAGGGCTTGATTAATCCAATAATTTTGGGTTACGACTTACGAGTCCTACAACATGAAAGAATTAACCTAAAATATTAGGTTATATATATATAGTGAGTTAAAAATACTCGAAAAAATGAGTTTAAATAATTGGAATTTAGTAAAAGCATGAATTCTTATTCTTATTAGTATAGTCTAGTTAACGTATGTGACAAATTAAACTAGATAGTACTACATTAATGTAGTACGAATTACGAAGTAATATATTTGGTGGCGTGTTATCATTGTTCACTGATGTAGCAACTAGCAATGTAGCTAGTAATGTATCTGTCTACCTAGTTGTGTTCTATCATTGTTCTAAGAATGATAATTTCGTTTGGTGGTAATTTAATTTGTTACGGAGTATCTATTATCGACACTACCTTAGTGGCGACGCATGTCAAGTACTCTAGTGTGTATTTGGTCTTGAAAATTAAGTTTTTGAAATTCCCTGCGCAATCAAGAAGGCTCATGGCACTATGCTAACCCTAAATTTTGGCATGTTAAATAAATTATAGAACAAGACTGTCGTGTAATTTGTAAAACGCTCTTTGATTGAATATTATATGAAATGATTTCATATTCATGAGGAATTTCTTAACTTTTGAGCTACACAATAACAAATTTCTTATCTAAAATTGGTTTCTAAAGTAAAAAACGGGTTACATGCCTTAAAAAGAAGAGGTCAAGGGAGACTCGAGACTAGGGATGCCAATGGGTCGGGTTGGATCGGGTTTTGCAAAATCTAAACCCGATCCACTTGCTTATTGGATCACATATCCATATCCATATCCATACTCGATCCATATCCAAAATTTTAATATCCATACCGGTCCATTTTACTTTTTTCAAATCCATACCCGCTCCACCATATAATCCAAAATCCAATCCAAAACCCAATTTTGACTATATAAAAAATTAATCTTGTATAACAAAATTGAAATTTCAGTTTAATAAAGCCTTAATTTTTCAAAAATATCCATTTGGATCGGTTTCAGGTACGAATGGATCGGGTTTGGATTTGGTTCAGGTTTTCCAATAATGGATTTGGATATGGGTTTTTAAATAGTGGATCGGGGATGGATTTATAAAAGGTGGGTTTTGATCGGATTTTTTCCTTCAATTCGGTTCGGTTTGGAACATAATTACCATCCCTACTCGAGACAACAAAGAAAATTTAAAATTTAAAACTTTTAACTTTGAGATTGAATAAGAAGTTTCATCAGTGGTGATAGTCATCAATAACGTTGGTATAAAATTACAACCATAGCTATTGCCTGGCTTTAACATACAAAAAAACAGTTGTAGCCGTCGTAAGCTATTATTGTTTCATCTCTATCAGTAGGCCTTACTTAAGACAATATTAAGTTAATAATTCGTAGCTTTTATTTTAACATTATTTAAATCGATTGTCTATTATCATAATTTAAGGTAGTCTTGAACTTCTACCACTATTGACTTCAAAATACACCTTTGGCAAAAAGATTTTATTTAATTAACAAGGTAAAATCACAAAATAAAGTTTATTTGTCATAGATTGGAGTACAACATTATTCTTCTACTTTTGAGGTAGGATACCTTAACACATGTTTCAAACTTTATTCGGTAGAAGGGCTGGTTGGGTTTAGGTCGGATCAATTTAGGTAAGTTTGTTCCGATGTGTATGTGTTCTGGTTAGTATGGGACAGTTGAGGCCAACTATTTCAAGTTTTGAGTACCATTTTCTTTATTATCACGATGATAAGCTCAAAATTTAGAAGACATAATTAAAGCATAATTACCATCGCTTATTACAAGATTGACGATGTCCAAAAACTTAAATTAAAAACTCAAAATTTTCACCTAAATTTCAACCAACGAACTTTAAATTTTCTCCCTCTTTATTCTTGCAAGACACTTAAATACATGTTTGTAATTAATACTCAACTAAATGCAAATTTTTTTCATTAAAATCCACATTTTGTAACTTTACTCAATTTTATTGATTAGTATAACGTTTAATTTTTTTCCACAAATCAAAATACGATTATAGAAATATGAAAAACTAATGAGATATATATCAATACACTAAAAAATAAAAATTCTGTAAATACCGTGCATGCATTGCGCGGGATCTACACTAGTACTCAACTAAATGCAAATAAGCTAAGATAAATTGCCTCGCAATATAAAATCGTCTTATTTTATAATTCTTTTTAATTATTTCATCACAAGATTTGATAGTACAAGTGTACAACACCTCTTGGCTCTAACATGACCATAAACATACATTCCTTCCTCAGTATTCCCTCAAGAAACATGTGTCAATTACCCGTTTTGTGTGAATAAAAAGACAATCGTAATGCTTTTGGAGTCCTTTATTCCATAATAATTTAACATTAGCCAAGCATACGACTATGACTCTATGAGTCTATAACACTCTAATTAGAATCGATGAACTATATATGACCGAGACGAAGGGAAATAATATAACATAGAAGTATTAACATACTCCTTCCATCCCAATCAATTATTATTTATATTTGAAATCCACCTCACAAAAAAAGATAATAAATAACAATTCACTGGGACAGAGGGAGTATATAATACCCATATTGCACCATCGATCGAGCTAAAATGGTACGTAGTAGAATATAAAATCAATCATACAACTTTAATTAATTAGTTTAAATTGTTACATGGGTTGATTTCTTACATGTATGAGTAAGTTTAATTAGGTCGTCAAGAGTTCAAATCCCGTTCACCTCTCCACACGAGAACATTCACGTGAGGGAACATGTTAAAGTATAAAATTGACCTTGCACCTGTAAAAGGATGAGGCAAATTGGAGCCCAAGCCCAACAAGGTTACAACACAAATGCACACAAGAAAAATGAGAAAAAGACAAAGCAAGTAGAAAAGGTAGTAGGTGGCAAATATCAGCTGTCCTAATTTGTCTGTATTATGAAATACTTGCTAGGGTTCTTGTAGTATAAATATAGGCTATAGCATGATCCCAAGAAGAATGATATACATAAAATTTAGAATATTATCAGAAATACACAAGCAGTATTCAGAAGCTTTTCCTTCTCACTTTTATTACAATGCTCATACTTATTATTTTCTACATGGTATCAGAGTCATGAGCATTGTTGCTCTGGTTTTTTGTGTCCTTGGATTAAATATATTCGAAGTCTGTAAGTCGCTTTCTTAAAGCTTTAATCTTTTTTTTAATATGCATAAAGGTTTGGATCTTTGATATAGATTTGGTGTCTCTGTAGTATTTTTCTATCATATCTCTGTTAAAGTTACCGTCTTGTTGCTGCTACTCTGTTTATTTGCTGCAACCATGCCTGAAAATACTGAGTTAGTTATGAGAGCTGTAGACATTACTGACCCCCTGTATTGTAATCCAAATAATGTTGGGAGCACCCTTAAGATCACACCCATATTAACAGGAGTAGAAAACTACATCCCATGGAAAAGACAAATGGAGTTAGCTCTTTCAACTAAAAGAAAACTAGGATTCGTTACTGGGGCTGTTGGAAAACCCAAAACAGATGAGACAAAAATAGAGGCTTGGAATGCTGCAAATAGCTTGGTCATTACGTGGCTTATTCAGAATGTTAGTGAGCCAATTAAGATGGGAATCATGTTTACTCAGTCAGCTAAGGAAATCTGAAAAACCCTGAAAGGAAGGTACTTGGTGAGTAATGGTGCAAGGAAGTATAGATTGAACAAACAAACCTATGAGCTTAAACAAGATAAGAAGCCCATAACAGAATATTATACCCAATTGAGTCTATCTGGGATGAGTTAGAAAACTTGAATGACTATCCTTTGATTACTGAAACATCTGTAGAAGTTGTGGCTTATTTGGAAGCTATACAAAAGCAAAAGGAGGAGGCAAAATTGTTTCAATTTCTGAATGGACTTGATTCTAGCTATGGGACACAGATGAGTGCCATTCTCCTCATGTCACCACTCCCTGGGGTAGATGATGCCCTGTCTGTCATGATACAAGAAGAAGCACAACAATACAATGTTCAAGGGACTACAAAGGTGGAAGTTGAAGCATCTGCTCTCCTGGGAAAGGGGGAGATAATTGAATCTGTACCATGTAAACATTGTGGTCTGAAGAGCCATTTGTCAGAGGAGTGCTGGCATGGACCTGGAAATTCTAGGCCAACTAGAGGAAGAGGTAGCTATGTGAGAGGCCAAGGTGGAGGTAGAATGCAAAGAGGTGGCACTAGAGGCAGAGGAAGAAACTCTTACAATGGTTATCAAGGTTATAGAAGTAATCACAATGGTTATCAAGGTTACCAAGGCAATCAAGGTTATCAAGGTTATCAAGGAGGTTGCACCAACTATCAAGGAGGATATAAGAAGATGGCTGGAAATGTGACAACTGAGTCTAATGGTACAGAATTTGTTGCTGCTCTTGCTGCCACAACTCAGAGTTTGGAAAACTTGATGAAACTTGTTCCAAGAAACCGTGCTTCTACTTCTAAATCTGGCAATGAAACTGATGAAGAGATCGATTGCAATTTTGCAGGTACTGTTTCTTGCTCAAACAACGAAATTGGTAATATAGGTTGGATTATTGATTCAGGGGCAAGTGACCATATGCCCACTAGCCTCAAAGTCTTGAGCAATGTGAAAAGTGCTGCCAAGAAGTTGAAAATTAATCTGCCAAATGGTGAGTCAGTATATGTGACTCACATTGGAGAAGTATTTCTGGAAAATGGAATTAAGTTAAAAAATGTTTTATATGTCACTGCATTCAAGCATAACCTTCTGTCTGTACAGAAGCTGGCCAAAGATAGTGATTGTTGTGTCAAATTTTACAACACACATTGTGTTTTTCAGGACTCTATTACCCATGAAATCAAAGGAAAGGGAAGAGCAGTAGGTGGATTATATCACTTAGAGAGGTGTCAAAAGAATTCAAGTGTAGCAGACAACAAAACCAAAACCACAAAAAAGACTCAATCAAACTTATTTAATGTCTTTTCTATTTGTAAACCTAAGGCTGACAACATGTGTCAAGAGCCAAAGATCTTCAGTGATCAGCTTTGTAATGACAAATTTGCTTTCAATGTTAAGCCAAGCTCTCACTCTTTATGGCACAACAGACTTGGGCACGCTCCATTTACCAAATTGAAATACATTCCTTGTCTAAACTTGTCTGCTGCAGATTCAACTAAACAAACATGTCTTTGCTGCCCAATGGCAAAACTAACTAAAACTCCTTTTCCTCTTAGTGAATCCACTACTGCTCATTCTTTCCAAATGATACATATGGACCTATGGGGGCCTTACAGGGTAATGTATAGAGGGAAGTATAGATACTTCTTAACCCTAGTTGATGACCATTCTAGAGCAACATGGGTTTATTTATTGGAAATGAAGTCACAAGTTTTTAGCTATTTAAAAGAATTTTATGAATTTGTTAAACTGCACTTTGGGACCAAAATAAAATTCATAAGATCTGACAATGCCCTTGAGTTCAAAGATGGTCACTATCTAGAGTTTTTTGCTAAAAAGGGGATAGTTCACCAGACTAGCATTGTTGATAGGCCACAACAAAATGGAGTTGTGGAAAGAAAACATAGACACTTGTTGGAAATTAGCAGAGCTCTTAGGTTTCAAGCTGGGTTTGCTTTGAAGTATTGGAGAGACTGTGTGATGACAGCTGCTCATCTGGTAAATAGATTGCCATCCTCGGTTAAAGGCCATAAGACTCCCTATGAAATTCTTTACAACAAAGAACCAGACTACTCAAACCTAAGAACATTTGGCTACTTAGTGATGGCTTACAATTCATCAAGAGATAGGGACAAATTCCAACCAAGGGGGTTGCCTTGTGTCTTCATTGGTTACCCTTCAAACCAAAAGGGATATAGAGTAGAGGATTTGACAAGCAAAAGGAGATTTGTCACCAGAGATCTCATCTTCTATGAGGATATATTTCCATATATTGGAAATCAACAGGGAAAACTCATGAATCTTGTACCTGTAGAGCTGCCAAGTGAACATGGTCTGCAAGACATGCTGTTCACTCCAGTTCAATCTCAAGGAGAGGAAAGTACTCACAACACCAGTTCAGAAAACTCTAGTGCAGAAGAAAACATTGTAAGAGAAGTTGAAAATAGTGAGGAAATGAATGAAGTTAGTGAAGATGTCCATGAACAAGGGAGGCCTGATAGAGAAAGAAGGCAGCCACAGTGGATGAAAGATTTTGTTCTGACACACAAAGGACGAAGTACCAAAAGAGATACTGCTCAAGTGACTAATATTGTTGACACACCAGTAAATCAATGTTATGTGAATTTGGTGAGTACAATATCAAAGGTGGAAGAACCAACAAATTTCTTTGAAGCTGTTGGAGATAACCAATGGGTGAAGTCTATAAATGATGAACTAGATGCTCTAGAATTGAATGACACCTGGGAAGTGACCACTTTACCTCCAGGAAGAAAATCAATTGGTAGCAAGTGGATATACAAACTGAAGTACAAACCAGATGGGTCACTTGAGAGACATAAGCCTAGGCTGGTTATCCAAGGATGTAGGCAAAGGCATGGTATTGACTACACTGAAACATTTGCCCCCGTGGCAAAGATGACCACTGTTAGAGCTTTGCTAGCAGTGGCATCTATGATGGACTGACATTTGTTTCAAATGGACGTGAGTAATGCCTTCCTGCATGGTGAGCTTGAAGAAGAAGTGTACATGACCTTGCCTCTAGGCTACACTAGCATAGGGAGTAGAATTAGCAAAGATCAAATTTATCACAAAACCAACTCTTCCCATGTTTGCAGACTCAATAAGTCCTTATATGGCCTCAAACAGGCACCAAGGCAGTGGTTTGCCAAGTTGTCAGACTCCTTGATCAAATTTGGCTTCATTAAATCTCAGGTGGATCATTCTTTGTTCATTAAAAGCAAAGACAACACCATAATTGTTGTCTTAGTGTATGTAGATGACATGGTTATTGCTGGAAATTACAATACAGAGATTAGAAAATTAAAACAAATGCTTAACTCTGTTTTTCATATGAAGGACCTAGGAAATCTTTCCTATTTTCTAGGACTTGAAGTCACAAGAACTGTTCAGGGTATCTTTGTGTCTCAAAAGAAGTATGCTATGGATATTCTCAGAGAATTTGGAGTTGATAAGCTGAGAAGTTTAAGGGTTCCCCTTGACAGCCACCTCAAACTGGAGCCAAACAAAGGAACCCCACTGCCTAAACCAGAGATTTATAGAAGATTAGTTGGAAAACTAATCTATCTCACCATCACAAGGCCAGACATCTCCTTTGCTGTACAACTCCTAAGTCAATTCATGCAATCCCCAACATCTGATCATTTTCAATGTGCTAAAAGAGTTCTAAGGTATCTCAATAATGCCCCAGGTCAAGGGATACTTCTTGCAAGTTCCTCTGCTGCCAAGTTAACTGCATACTGTGACTCAGATTGGGGGACATGTCCTTTTTCTAGAAGATCTACTACAGGTTTTTGCATCTTACTAGGTACCTCTCCTATTTCCTGGAAATCTAAAAAGCAATCTGTGGTAGCAAGATCCTCCGCAGAGGCAGAATACAGGGCAATGGCCTTGACCAGCTGCGAAGTTACATGGATCATGTCTTTGCTCAAGGATCTGGGGTTGAAGAAAGTGAATTCAGCTACACTAAATTGTGACAACCAAGCTGCAATAGCTATAGCAGCTAATCCTATTCTACATGAGAGAACAAAGCACATTGAATTAGACTGTCACTTTATCAGAGAGAAGGTCAGTCAAGGAGTTATTCAGCCAGCACATGTTCCATCTCATGCTCAAGTTGCAGACATCTTCACCAAGCAACTTACTGCTGCACAACAAAACAGGCTTCTCAACAAGATGGGAGTGATGGACACTCCACACTCACATCTTGAGGAGGAGTGTAAAAAAATGAGGCAAATTGGAGCCCAAGCCCAACAAGGTTACAACACAAATGCACACAAGAAAAGTGAGAAAAAGACAAAGCAAGTAGAAAAGGTAGTAGGTGGCAAATATCAGTTGTCCTAATTTGTCTGTATTATGAAATACTTGCTAGGGTTCTTGTAGTATAAATATAGCATGATCCCAAGAAGAATGATATACATAAAATTCAGAATATTATCAGAAATACACAAGCAGAGGCTTTTCCTTCTCACTTTTATTACAATGTTCATACTTATTATTTTCTACATGTCTCATTAGATCACATGAACCCCGTCGCCATACAAAAAAATATACAAGTATATATCTATTTCCGTAATTAAATAGTTGTAGAAGAAATGAAATATATAATAATTAAATAAATGCAATTAAATTTTATACCGTATGCTTCCTTTGTCCCGGTTAATTATTGTCTTTGCTTTTTGGACACTATTCATAAAAGAAGAGAATCCTTACACTAATTTCCAATGTATAACACAAAATATAGTCATGGAGGATCTTGTTTAATTTGTCTTAATTAGTACGTTGAGAATATCAAAATTTTATATTTCTCACGCTTATGTTAGTAAAGATATTTATAAAATGAAATGACAAATGTGTAAAAAGTAAAGGACAACAATTGATAAAATAAAATTTAAATAGTAGATATAGATAGCCGGAACGGAGCGGGTGCCAAGGCTAGTTAAACTGAAAGTCAATGATCAATATTCAACAGATCAGCGATTCAGCGCCTGATGCTATCATCCCTTACGTCATTCACCTAGAAATCACAAATGCTTCATATTTTTTGCAGCCTATATATATACTATTACTTGATTCACAACATATAGGGAGTACTCTGTAAACAACAATAATACAGGTTGGTCATATTTAAAGCATATACAAAGAAAGAATAATGGGAGAAATCAGAGTGTATGGTGTATGGGGTAGTCCATTTAGCAGGAGGGTTGAAATAGCCCTTAAAATGAAGGGAGTTGAGTATGAATTTATTGAGGAAGATCTTGATAACAAAAGCGAGCAGCTACTTATGTATAACCCTGTCCATAAGAAGATCCCGGTGCTTGTCCATAATGGTAAACCCGTTGTCGAATCCCAACTTATTATGGAATACATCGACGAGACTTGGAACGAGAATGGGCTCCGTCTTCTACCTACAGACCCTTACGAGCGAGCTCAAGTTCGTTTCTGGGCCAAATTTATCGATGACAAGGTAATCTCAATCTCACTCCCTTGTCATTTACTATCCCTTTACATAAGTCGGATAGTGCTCATTTTATATATTGTAATATCGACCAGATCATGGGTTCAGTAGGAGCGGCACTGTTGAGCAAAGGAGAAGATACCCAAAAGGCAAAAGAAGAATTGCAAGAGCTCCTTAAGGTACTTGAGAGTGAGATCATGAAAAAAGAGTTATTTGGTGGAGATAAACCAAGTTTCTTGGACATCATAGGATTATTTGTTGCATATTGGGTACCAATTGTTCAAGAAATTTTGGGCAACTCTGTTCTCACAAGGGACAACTTCCCTGGGATTTATGAATGGGCTGATCAATTGTTAGACGATACTTTCATCAAGGAGAACTTGCCAGACAAGGACAAATTGCTCCCAATCTTACAAGCCCGTTTTGGGGGTTAATCCTTATTATTATTATTATTATTATTATTATTATTATTAACCAAATGTTTCAATTAAATAAACTTCATATGTAGAATAGCCTAGTCTTACAGTCTTAACAGCAACTATGTATTGTACTTTTCCTTCTTCTTCTTCTATGTATGAGCTTTTGTACTTATTTATTTATGCAATTTTAGTCTCTCTCAAACAGCAATATTATCTTAAATAAAAAATAGGGTAATGTAAATCCACTACCTTTTTACTAATGCCACTCATATAGAAGTAATTGGCTTGTATTTGAGTGACATTAAACAAAGCCCAAAGAGGGTAATGAGATCAAATCAGTAAGATTCTCTTCATCGCGACCAAAAACGACATTGTTTCTCCACCTCTAAATCCACGAATAAACAATAGCAAAGCTCGTCGACCAATCAACACTCCTAGCCAGATGAATGTTGCTAGCATCATCAATTAACCAATCTAGAAAAGGAGACGAATTGAAAGAACCAATACCATCCAGCCCGAGATGATGCCAATCGCTTTCCAAAAAGGACATAACCGTAATAAATCATCCTCGTCTAAAGATGACGCAGATAAACAACGTTAAAGCAAAGAAGGCTACGCATGAGAATAAACTACCAACTGTACAAGATTCTTGTGCAATTTCATCATCAGGTATATACAACGTCAACAGTCAGACCACAAAACACTCTATTTGGAAATTAGAATTTATATTCGAAGGGCAGCTACGTCAACATGAAACAATCTGACCCATAACTATATTTCCCAAAACTCCTACCTATTCTTGCACGCCTCAATTGTCCTTCGCAATTTTGAATTCATCGAAACATCCCAAATAACAAGCTTGATTGTAATTCAATCAACAAGTCACTCTCGGGTGTATCAATCTCAGTGAACCAATAGCAGCTCAACTAACTCCACAACCTTCCAAGGCAGAAGACCACCCGCCACCATGAAAGTTCAACAAAATTGTCTGACCCCAACGCTCTAAACAGGCTGCTACGTCTGCATTGAAGACAAACTATTTATTAATTACTCATGATATTTGACAGACATTGATTATAACATTCGAGTCTGCTACATAGCAATTATTACAGGGATCATGTTGTAAAAAGCCTTAAATAGTAAGCATGCCCACAAACATACGAGCAAGCACACACATAG
The DNA here is from genome assembly GCA_028566215.1 of Silene coronaria. Lineage (NCBI taxonomy): Eukaryota > Viridiplantae > Streptophyta > Magnoliopsida > Caryophyllales > Caryophyllaceae > Silene > Silene coronaria. Next base: position 1,398 of record JAOWBH010088539.1, on the reverse strand, counting down.
ATTCAGATTAGACATAAATGCACACATTAGCTGCATTAATTCAGGGCTCCTTTGGTTGCAATCTGCCTGAAGAGGACGAATATTTACACAGCCTACACTCTTTGAGTACCCGAGTAGTTATCAATGTATCATACACATAGTACTTTTTTTGTGTTCAAACGCACACCCTTCGATAGTCATGTTACAAAAATCAAAATGAATGCTTGTAACAGCAATCACTTTGACAAGTCATTTGATGCTACAAAAAAAAAAAAAGAAAAAAAAAAAAAAAACTTGGTTCGCTCACCCCGGAGAAAAAAAAAAATTCAAGTTATCACTTTTCCTGAAAAATCCATGTTAACTTTTTATCATTTGTTCACCGTCACTCAAAATCCGATGTAACTGAGCTCCTTATATGCCTAAATCACATATGCAGTGATAGATAAGTTCAGACACCTTAAAAATATGAGCACAGAGTGATGGGGGTCCCTTTTAGTGGAAGCTGTCCAGCTACACCTCCGAAGCTACCTACTGCAAACTGATACACATTTACACATTTACACACAACTAATCTCCCCAACAAATTTTCAAAAAGCACTAGTATCTCATTGCCTAAAGGCTCCACCTACAGTGGGGTAAGGAGGTTGGATGTACGTAATCTTACTCCTCGGTTAAATAAAAAAGTGTTGTTTCTAGGTGATCCATAATGAAAATTTGGAGATGTGAAAGCTCCAGTATGTACTACTCTCCATGCTATCCAATGTGATACCACCAATAGAACCATAGCAGCAACTAGTACCTTTCTCTGTGCTGTTCCATTCTCATCTGTGATACACCAATAAAACCATAGCAGCAACCAGTACCCTTCTCTGTGCAGTTCCATTCTCATCATGTTTTGTGATCTCAATCCATGAATACTAAGTAGACTCTCGCACAGTGAACAGAGCCTATGTAATGAGCCTCCTTAATTGCTCATAGACACTGTACAGTCAATATTTCAGAGAATCTTCAGGCTGCAAGAACAAACCTTGCATGGCACTAGTGCCTTCATGTGTCTGAAGGTCTATATGTGAATATGTCAATGACTCCACATTTTCTACATACTACAACAACAACATCAGAGCCTTAATTCCAAAATGAATTGGGGTCGGCTGACAAGAATCATCCTTTAGAACCGTCCATGGGTGGTCTCACACTCAAAATGCGTAAATAAAGAAAAGGAAAAGTGGAAAAAAAAAATGGGGAGTGAAAAGTCAAGTTAAACTTATAGGTTTTAAAATGCAAGTCCGTATTTCTTTTATAAAAACATAGAATTTAAATCGAGAAATAAAGATTAAAACTGTTTTTGAAAATCGGAATAAAACTTAATGGTCGGGAATATCTTAAAAGTACACCAAGTTTATTCTATAAGAAAGTTAT